>VZDJ01005178.1:678707-704108 GCA_008694505.1 Cyanoderma ruficeps
AAAAAAAAAAAAAAAAGAGAAAATATGTGAGAGGGAACAAAGAGACCAAATATCCATCTATTTATCTGTCTATCCATCTAATTTTAAACCTCAAATAACACTTAATCCAGCAGCGTGTGGTAGGTGTTACTTTGGAAATGAGAACATGAAATTTCAGGCAATAATATCCTCCTGACAGAATTATTTAACCAGAAATGACAGATAACAATCAACCGGAGGAGCCAAGGGTCTCTTAACACCATTAAGTGATGAAGTTGTAAGAATGACAGCGAAATAATTCCTGGTGTGTTTGTTGACTCGTAGGAGCTGAAGCACCATGTTTCCATGGATATGGAGTTTCTGGTTTGTGCTTTTTTTCCTATTTAAGGATCAATGCTGAGGAGAAAGCAGGATTCAGTTCCGTGTTTCTCGCAGAGCGTAAACATCGATGTTCCAAAGAGCCAGGGCTGAGCAGGGACAGGCAGGCTGGGATCGCTCCAGAGCCTGATTTAGGGGCTGAAAAAGGACTGAAAATCCCCCTCAGCCACCTAGAGGGGTCCTGGAATCACAGCGTGGCCTGGGTTGGAATGGACATCAAAGCCCACCCAGTGCCACCCCTGCCATGGCAGGGACACCTCCCACTGTCCCAGGCTGCTCCAACCCCAGTGGCCAACCTGGCCTTGGGCACTGCCAGGGATCCAGGGGCAGCCACAGCTGCTCTGGGCACCCTGTGCCAGGGCCTGCCCACCCTGCCAGGGAACAATTCCTGCCCCAGATCCCATCCAGCCCTGCCCTCTGGCCCTGGGAAGCCATTCCCTGGCTCCTGTCCCTGCAGGCCTTGGGAATTGTCTCTCTCCAGGTTTCCTGGGGCTCCTTCAGGCCCTGCAAGGCCACCCTGAGCTCAGCCCAAAGCTTCTCCTGTCCAGGCTGAACAATCCCAGCTGTGCCAGCCTTTCCTCCCAGCAGAGCTGCTCCATCCCTCTGCTCAGATCCCTGTCATGTTCACATTCATCTTGTCCCTGACACCAAACCCCCAGGACATCTTTACTCCATGATGTGGCACAAGGCAGAGGTGGCTGGGCCAAGGTCCCATGGATCTGGGGATTCCAAGATGCCTTCAGCCCCACCAGCTGTGAGGGGCTCTGTGGTCACCACCCAGACAAGGTGAACATTCGCCTGGTGAACATTCCTGTCTCCTCCTCTTTCCCCACACGCACATTCCCGTTGATGTTCTGACATCCTGCTGGTCACTCCTGTGCTTGTGTGGCCACATGGTCACCGGTGTGACCACGAGGACGTCCAGGCAGAGCAGGACATCAGCAGGGAACGAGCATGGAGGGAGGAGATTGGGGGACTGAGATCAGTAAAACCCTGTCCCAGGGCAGCATCAGAGAGCTTGGACTTAACAAATCTGCCCCAAAGGTGGAGTTTAAAAAGTGCTGGATCTTCTCAGAATCCCAGAATCCCAGAATCAAGGCTGGGAAAGCCCTTCAGGATCAGCCAGTGCCACCCCAGCACCACCAGCATCACCCCAACCCTGTCCCCAAGGGCCACCTCCAGACTCCTCCTGAACACTCCCACACACAGTGACTCCAAACCTCCCTGGGCAGCTCATCCCAAGGCCTGACCACTCTGCCAGGGAAATTTCCTTGCCCAATCTCCAAGCTGAGCCTCCCCTGGTGCAGTTTGAGGCCATTTCCTCTCCTCCTTTCCCTGCCCCTCCTGGCAGGGACTTGTGCAGAGCCACAAGGTCCCCCTTGATCCTCCTTTTCTCTTGCAGGCCTGTCCCTCTCTGGGCTCACAAACACCAGCTTGTTGCTGGTTTATCCATTCTGGTCTTACAGACCCAGCTGGCACTGGGCCAAGCAGACCATTAATTATCAGCAATTTCTGTTCCGAGCAGGGCTCTGCTGCCCAGCACCCCCAGGAAGTCACCAGGCTGAGGGACAACGGTGTTGATGCAAAAATTGTGCCCCAGGCAGGGCTGTGACAATGACACCAGCAAAGACAAGCAGGTCAGGCAAGAGCCAATCTCTGTGGAAGGGGAAATGGTGAGAAAAGAAGAAACAATTGGGCAAAACATGCTTTTGGACCAGGTTTTTTATTGGAAGAAAACGGTGACAAAACCTGTTTGATGTTTAATGGTGCGATTCACTCGTGTGGAAGAGTTTCTCCATCAGGAGCAATTTCCCCATGGGAAGGGTGCTCAGGCCTTGGGAAGAGCTGCCCAGGGAGGTTTGGAGTGTGCCCATCCCTGGAGGTGACACTCAGTGCTCTGGTGACAAGGTGGGCAGCAGGCATGACTGGGACTCCATGGGCTGGGAGGGCTTTTCCAGCCTCAGGGATTTGGGGATTTTGTCAGGACAGACAGCAGCTCTGATTTGCACATTTTTAACTGCCAGGATTGCAGACACTCGATGGTGCCACGGCCAGGCTGTGCCAGGCATCTGTGAGCATGGAAAGGGATCAGGATATTTCCCAACACTTCTGGCAGCCCGGGCTGTCTGTGTCCCTTCCCGGCCGGTGCCCTCCGAGCCTTCCCCCCACTGCATTCCCAGATGGAATTGGGAACAACAGAAGCTTTGCAGGCAGGAGTGACACAGCTGGAACTCTCAGAGGAGTGGTTTGAGTCAAGGGGAGCTGGCAGAGGGCGATGAACATCATCAATAATCAGGAAAAGAGAGAGGGGGATGAATCGATGGATTTAGCAGTGTGGAAGGGACTGAACTTCTGCTGGTTCACAGAGAAAACTCAGGAATTCCCTGCCCGGAAACGCTGCAGGTGCGGGAGCAGGACAGAGGCACCACCAGCTGAATTCTCCTCCCGCTCCTGATCCCAACTCCCAAACCTCTGGGGCAGCAGGGAGCCCACTTCCAGCTGCAAGGCCGTGCTTTTGAATCCCATTATCCCCCATCCCTGCCTTTAGGAGCAATCCTCTGCTCAGGCTGAAGCTTCCCTGCCTCAGAGAGGATTTGGTGGAATCCTTTGAGGCACGGCTGGATTTTGCAGGAGCGGGGAACGAAGCCGTGCAGGACCTGGCAGCCTTTCCCAGCTCCTGAGCACAGGGAAGAGCTCGGCCCCTCAGGGTCCCAGCGGGGCTGAGCCCTGGCATTTCCCCCCCTCCCCTGATCTCAGGGGGATGCTCAGGCACTCTGGAAAAACTCGGGCTATTTTCACAGGAATTAAGTCATCTCTTGGCTCCATCCTGCCCCTGTGCTGCTCAGCAGATGGAGGGGGCCTCTTCTCCAGCCCTGCCCAGGTTCTGGGTAATCCCAAAAAAATCCCTGCCTCTCACGGGGACACTGCAGAGCCCCCGTGGGGTGTGGGGCTGGGGGTGGCTGCTTTGGTGGCTTTGTGAGCGCCACAGCTGCCTCTGGGTGTGTTTTATTTCCAGAATGTTCTGCCTGGGCCATCCTGAGGAATCTCGGTTTGGCCACGTGGAGCTCTGCGACTTCAGCTGAGTTTCTTCCTCCCTAATTTGGGCAGGATTGAGCTCTGGTGTGGCTCAACCTTAAGCCCATTCTCTCTCTCTCTCTTTTTTTTTTTTTGGTATTATTTTTCATTTTTAACTAAGGTCTAATTACACCCAGCTCACGGCCTCATGAATCAACCTGATTCTGTTGTGACAAGTTTAGCCCTGGGTGTGGGATCTGTCCTAGGAGATCACACAATTTTTCCTTCCCGTCTCTTTTAATAATAAAATCCTCTTGCCTGCCCTCTTTCCCTTCTGATTTAATCATCAGCTATTAAAGTGACATGGAGAATAACACCTCCATTTGCCCAGACTGCTCAGCCTGGCATCTGACAGCTCTCGGGAGCACGGAGCACTTTCCCTGTTTCCTTCCCCCTCTGGCATGGACCTTCTGGTTCCTTCTTTGTCTGTCTGATACCCACTTGTCAGCTGCTGTCCTGCTCTGGGGAGGGGGGAAAAAATGAAGGGAAAAAGGACAGTTAAAGGCTGTACCCAAAGAGATTTTTGTGGAAAAACAAAATCTGGACTACTGTTTGCGCCTGCAAATCACCTGAGAAGGAGCAGGTGGACAATACATCAACACCTGGGACTTTTGGGTGATCGGGATCGTTTCACATCCTTTGTTTCCCTCTTTTCTCCTTGCTTTTTCCATCTGTTTTTGGTCATATGAGGAGATAAGGGCTGGGGAAAAAAAGGGATTCTTTTTATTACACCTGGCCAGAGAAAGAGGCTTCTTCAAAAGCGAGCAATAAATCTTATTAATTTCTATTAATTATCCTGCGAGGTTTGCACACTCCAGATCTAAAATTCACCTTCACTCCCAGGACTGACCTCTCCAGAACAGCTGCAGCCACCCAGCTCAGTGTCAAAACCGTCTCACAACCTCTGAATTCTCTTTTTTTAAAGCTCAATACAGTTCTCTGACGAGATTTCGAGAGCAGGAACAAACCCTTCTCTCCCAGCTGTTTTCATCGGGCTTGATGAAACCCAGTTCCATCCCTGCAGTCCTGAGGGATCAGGTGACAAAGGCAGGAGTGTTGAAGGGAGGGTGGTGGCACCTGAGCGGCCCTGTGACCTTCACAGCTCCTCGGAGCAAAGCCACCGGCCTGCAGGACACTGAAAAGCTGCCCAAATGTCCCTTGGAGAAGAAAGGTCACTGTCCTGAACTGAAGCAGAGCCAGGTCGGCTTTGTGAGCATTTTCCAAGGGGGAGAAGAAGAACATCCTGCTGTCCCTGCTGTCCCTGCGCTGTCCCTGCTGTCCCTGTGCTGTCCCTGTGCTGTCCCTGCGCTGTCCCTGTGCTGTCCCTGCTGTCCCTGCGCTGTCCCTGCTGTCCCTGTGCTGTCCCCGTGCTGTCCCTGTGCTGTCCCTGTGCTGTCCTTGCTGCTGACCACCTGGGAGCTGCACAGGAAGGAAAATCCCCAAGTTCAGAAGCTGTCCCACTATGATCGCTGAGGCTGAGAGTGTCCCAACTTCAGGGACAGAAAGATGAGGCCACACCAGCAGCAGTTCAGGGGAACAAACGGTTTATTACAAAAATCTGACTCCATTTATACACATTTGTACAGAGGTCAAGAGATTGGCTACGCAGGTCGCCACCTCTCTAACCTGGATGGTGGACACCACCATCAATCCATTCTTCTCTCAGAGGAGAACTGTGTAAACATTCTAAAAATACACACTGTTTACGTGAAGCTGCGTGAAAATCTGCAGCGCGAAAACAAAAAGCCAAACATTTCAGGCAACGCCCCACCACAGGTTTATTCCCAGGAGCTGATCTGCCCTGCAAAGGGACAGCCAATAGTGCCCCTGGAAAAGGCACCTCCCTGCAGGGCTGGCACAGCCCTGTCCCCTCCCTGAGCAGCCTGAGGCTGTCCCACCTCTGCTCATCTCTCTGGGCCACCTTCCACCTCATCACACCCCAGCAGGTCCTGACAGGGCCACCAGTGTTCCCACCAGTAGATCCTGACAGTGGTACCAGGAAATGTTGACGTTCCCAGAAGTACGTGCTGAGATTCCCAGCAGCGACAGATCCCGACATTCCCACCAGGAACAGATCCCGACATTCCCACCAGGAACAGATCCTGACATTCCCACCAGGAACAGAGGCTGACATTCCCACCAGGAACAGATCCCGACATTCCCACCAGGAACAGATGCTGACATTGGCAGCAGCAGCTCCCACCTCGGCTTTGTTGGTGAGAATCCCTCCCCATGACCCCAGGGCACAGCCAGGCCATCAATCCACGTGGCTGTGCCCTCATGGGAGAGGACATGGGAAGGTGTTGGATTGGGTTGGAAATGACCCTAAAGCCCATCCAGGGCCACCCGTGCCATGGCAGGGACATCTCCCACTGTCCCAGGCTGCTCCAAGCCCCAGTGTCCAACCTGGCCTTGGGCACTGCCAGGGATCCAGGGGCAGCCACAGCAAAGCTGGGAATTCTATTTCAGGGCCTGCCCACCCTCACAGGGAAGGATTTTTTCCCAACATCCCACCTAAACTTGTCATTTTTCACTTTGAGGCCATTCCCTGTGTCCTGTCCCTGCAGGCCTTGGGAATTGTCTCTCTCCAGGTTTCCTGGGGCTCCTTCAGGCCCTGCAAGGCCACCCTGAGCTCAGCCCAAAGCTTCTCCTGTCCAGGCTGAACAATCCCAGCTGTGCCAGCCTTTCCTCCCAGCAGAGCTGCTCCATCCCTCTGCTCATCCTGGAGCCTCCTCTGGGCTCTCTCCAGCAGCTCCACATCCTCCCTGTGCTGGGCCCCAGGGCTGGAAGCTGCACTCCAGGTGGGATCCCACGAGGATGGAGCAGAGGGGCAGAAGGAGGAATCATCTCCTCCCAGGGAGCACCGCTGGCTTTCCCCACCACGTGGAACAGCACAGCTGCCCTGCACACTGAGCTGGCTGAGCTTTAAAAATAATAGCTACACTACCACCAGCTGTCCTGAGGCGCATAAAAAAGTCATCCTGACATCAAAAATTGTCAAGGAGCTGCTCCCCCGCTGCTTCCCCAGCAATGAAATCAAGTCCTGCTACTCTGGATTTCTCCCAGTTATATTTGAGGCCACTTGGAGCCCCTCAGGTTTCCAAATCCTTTTATTGAATTAAGGGCAGAATTCCTGTTTCCAAAGGCTCCCATCAACATGACAACGCTGGAGCAAACAAGAGCAGCCTATTTAAAAGCAGGCAAACATTTCCCAGATGAAAGACAAACACTGTAGGTATTTATTGAGGCCCTAATCCAACTAAATCTCGAATCCATTTAGCAAAAGAAAAAATCTTCTAACACCAATTTCAAGAGCCTCAAGAACTCCAAGACATCCGAAATGTTTTATCTTTCAGGAGGGCTTGTAGTGATAGGACACAGGGAATGGCCTGAAGCTGACAGGAACTTTAGATGGGATCTTGGGCGGAAATTGTTCCCTGGGAGGGTGGGGAAGCCCTGGAATAGAATTCCCAGATTTGCTGTGGCTGCCCCTGGATCCCTGGCAGTGCCCAAGGCCAGGTTGGACACTGGGGCTTGGAGCAGCCTGGGACAGAGGGAGGTGTCCCTGCTCATGGCAGGGGTGGCACTGGAGGAGCTTTAAGGTCATTTCCAACTCAAACCATTCCATGATTCCGTTCTCTCTGTGCTCCAAGGTATCCCCTCCATGGAAAACTCCTGGGCTTTCTGGATTCTGCTGGGATGAAGGACCACAGGATCTCTTTGGGTTTCCCAGAGTCACAGAGCTTCTCTTTGCAGCTCTCTCACTGCTTTGCCTTTTTCCTCTCAAATTCAGGCTGGGCTGGAAAAACTCCCCACGTGGGTGGATTCAACACCTATTTCACGGAATGATGGAATATCCTAAACGGGCATAAACCCACAGGGATCATCAATCCAAGCCCTGTCCCTGTTCAGACCCCCAACAATCCCCCCGGGCATCCCTGGCAGCGCTGTCCAAAGGCTCCTGGAGCTCTGGCAGCCTCGGGGCCGTGCCCATTCCCTGGGGAGCCTGGGCAGTGCCCAGCACCCTCTGGGGGAAGCACCTTGCCCTAAAATCCCACCTCAATCCCTGCTGGAACAGCTCCAGCCGCTCCCTGGGTGCTGTCCCTGTGGCAGGAGCAGAGATGGGAGCTGTCCCTCGGGAGGAACCTGCAGGATGCTGGTTTGGAGCTTTCCCACCTCAGGTTTTTCCAGCAATGGATTTTTCCCACGAAACCCCTGGAAGCTGGTGTCTGGGGTTAGACAATGGCCCAGTGATTTTGAAGGCTTTGTCCGTCACCACTGCAAAATATTTCCATGTGCAGGTGGCTCTGCATGGGCACAACACACCTGGAGATCTCTGTGCCTTTCCCTTCTCCCTGAGACTTCCTTGTCTCCATTCCCCATCTTCTTCAGAGGGATTGGCATCAAATCCAAGTTCTCCTTCTGTGGCAAAGCACAAAAATGAGATTCCTCTGGTGCCAGTTCTGAGAGCCCAGAGGACAGAGCTGGTACGGTAAAAAGAACTTATATACAATGCAAATTTCTTTCATTCCAATGGCTTTCCTCCTAACAAATAACAAAATAGAAGTTTTAGGGGAAAAGCTGTTCAAGGAGCTGCCTAAAATATGAAATTTTCCAGAATTGCCTCGTTTCCAAGAAGAAAAAGAACATTCGCCTGTATTTAGATTAGCAGAGGAATAAATACAGATGATTAAATATATCGTGAGTCTGAATTTATTTTTATTTTTCTGATGTGCCACTGGCTTTGTTGTGCAAGGTTTTTCCCATTAGTTATTTTTAGGGGGTTTAGATTGTATTTTTCCCCTAACGGGTGACATAATGTCTTGTTAAGACAATTGACCCAGATAAGACCATGCCAACTTCATCAGAACTGGTCTGATGCATCTGGATTTTTGGATATTTTGGTGGGTCACAGACCAATAGTCTCTGTGGCACGGAAAATATTTCCATTTTCTTTTTTTGGGGGGGTTTTTTGGGTTTTTTTGGTTTTTTTAGACTGCCAGCTTCAGCAAGGCTCCTCCAAGCTGACACTGGTTGAGAGTGACCTAATTCAAGACAAAGGGGCCTGGCCCTGAGGAAGACAGAGCAAAGCAGCCCCCAAATTTAAGGGTGAGGAAGAAAAGTCTTTTGGGTCAGCAAACATCCCGGGGGAATCCTGCTCCTCTGGGCTACCAGTGCTGCTTGGGGAAGAGCAAGCCACGTTTTAACAGCTCCTTCAGTAGATGACTAATCCATCACCCATCTCCAGACTGAAAAATTTTGGGAAGCGGTGCCAGGAAAGCAGCCACGTGTGCTCTGCACTTCCAGCCCTGCTCTGGAGGTGAAGACACTGAGGGTGGAAATGTTTGTGAGCCCCTCAGGTTTTCTCTGTCCTTTTCCCTCTCCCTTTCTCTGCTTTCCCGAGAGCTCCGAGCTCTGGTGATCCCCAGCAGTTTGTTCCCACAGAAATAGGGCAAAGCTGTGCTCCACTTCTGCTAAAACTGGGCCAGGAAGGGAGGATTCCAAGGGCTGAGAGCTGAGCTTTCTGCACCTCCCTTCTGGTGGCACGGGAGAGGAGCGGGCCCAGTGATCCCATGGGAGCACGGAGGGGGAATCCAGCACCTCCAGGGCAGCCAGGACACCCAGGGCCACATGACTGCTCAGGAAAATGGGAAGAGAGTTTAGGAGAACCAGTGGGTGGGGAAAAAAGGGCAAAACCTCATGGGGAGCAAAGATTCTTCTTCATGGAACTGCTCCTCTCACCTCAAACGGGCACAGTCCGAGCTGTGGCTGCCCCTGGATCCCTGGCAGTGCCCAAGGCCAGGTTGGACACTGGGGTTGGAGCAGCCTGGGACAGTGGGAGGTGTCCCTGCCCATGGCAGGGGTGGCACTGGGTGGGATTTAAGGTCATTTCCAACCCAAACCATTCCATGATTCCGTGATCTCTTATGATTCAATGGCGCCTTGTTTTACCCAGACCTGTGGGCAATTTTAATCTGTCGATTTTTAAGGTGTGGAAGTGAAAATGGAGCTCTTTTCTTGATCCAAGTACAATCCAACTATAATGGATTTCAAAACTAAAATCTTTAACCCTTTAGAGAGATGGAGCAGCTCTGCTGGGAGGAAAGGCTGGCACAGCTGGGATTGTTCAGCCTGGACAGGAGAAGCTTTGGGCTGAGCTCAGGGTGGCCTTGCAGGGCCTGAAGGAGCCCCAGGAAACCTGGAGAGAGACAATTCCCAAGGCCTGCAGGGACAGGACACAGGGAATGGCTTCCCAGGGCCAGAGGGCAGGGCTGGATGGGATCTGGGGCAGGAATTGTTCCCTGGCAGGGTGGGCAGGTCCTGGGGTAGAATTCCCAGCTTTGCTGTGGCTGCCCCTGGATCCCTGGCAGTGCCCAAGGCCAGGTTGGACACTGGGGCTTGGAGCAGCCTGGGACAGTGGAAGGTGTCCCTGCCATGGTGAAGAGCTGGAATTGGATTATCTTTAAGGTCCCTTCCAACCAAACCATTCCAGGATTCTGTGATCTTTTGTTTTAGCCTGTTGTGTGGGCAGCCCAATCTTTCTTAACTTTTAAGGTGCAAAATTAAAGACTGGGCCGTTTGTTTGACCCGTCCACAAGCGTAACAGATTTTAAACCCAGAATTTTCATCAAACCAAAGGGGTATCCAAACCAGCCCCTTGAACCAGGTTTTAAACATCCAGAAGTTTCCAATCCTTAAATACTTAGTGCAATAATGTAGGTGAAATTTAGAGCAAAACTTCCTATCCTGCCTTCTAGACCTGGAACTCATTTGGTGACTTAATTCTTACTCACAATGAAGATTGATTTGCTTTGTGTTTAATAAAGTATTTTACGCTGGATCGGTGAAGTTTTCCTAATAATTGCTCCATGCTGATCATGTGCCTCTGGGTTTTATTTTGCTTTTAAAGACCATTTTAATGGCATTTCTAAAATAAATTCTGGGACTGAGTCACTTTTATTTCACTGTGTAACACGGGTCCAGAACATCACAGGGTACAGGGACCAGGTTTCCAGCTCACCACATCCCTGCGGGAATTGGGGGTTTATGTTGTTTTTATATTTTGCTGCTGCATTTAAAGTCAGCAGGAAATTTGGGGCTCCTTCTCTCCTGCCTGTGACTCCCTGGATTTCTTGCACTATCCCACCTCAGCCTCACCCCTCTCCTAAAGGGAAGTTGGAGGCTGTTCATCATTTCATAAACAGGATTAGGAGTTGGTTCTTCCAGCAATGACCACAGTTAGAAGGAGCACAAAGTCACTTTAACCCTGACAAGCAGCCACCCTGCTCGCTTGGTCACTGCAATTCAGCCTCAAAAATCAGAGAAACCCTTCAAATCTTGGGCTTAAAATCGACCTACAGAGCAAATCAGAGAGATCAGAGCCTCCAAAAAATTCTTTCCTAGTTCATCCCTGGATGGGCCTGCTCAGAATCTGCCCGGTCAGGGGATCACAGAACATCCTGAGCTGCAAGGGACCCACAAGGATGATGAAATTGCAGCTCCTGTCCCTGCCCAGAGCCCCCAACAATCCCACCCTGTGCATTCCTGGGAGCAAACACTCCTGGAGCTCCGGCAGCCTGGGGAACGTGACCCTTGGCACACGGGGCCCTTTGAAAAATTAATGACAATTAAGTATCTGAAATCTGACCCATTTTTGGACCTGGCCGGGGCAGAATCTGAGCGCAGCTGCCGAAGGGAAGCTGGGCAGGGTCACAGTGCCCAGACAGGAGAGTTGCAAGTTCCAATTACTCCAGAGCCCTAAAGTTTGCTCTGACAGAATCAGGTCTAAAATCCAACCCCCTCCTTTTCTGCAGTCAGAAATAGCAATGAATGTAAAAGAACTCCTTGGGCAGGGATGTTCCCAGGGAAAACACCATCCCTGAGTGACCGCTGCAGCCAGCATTGGGATGCAGAGCACATCCCAAAACCTCTGGGCAGGGGATGAAAGCAAATCCTGCCCCAGAGCTGGCACGTGCTTGGCCTTCAGCTCTTTCCCTCTCACAGGTGCCTTACTGCTGCTCTAAAAGCCTCTGTCCTGAACAGGCATTTTGGCTTTAAATCACACAGGTTCAATTTCAGCACCTTCGGCCTGAGCAATCCTGTTCCAAGTGTGGTTTATTGTGGCTTATGCCGACCACTGGAGCCCGAAATCACGGATTAAAAGCTGGGCCATGGTGGGAAAGCTGTTCCTGGGGATTCAGAACTCTTTTTTTTCCTCGTGGGGAAGCAATAAGCAGAAGACTTTGCTGACAGGGTTGCTCAACCGTCTCCCGCTCTCTCGAGCTGGGGGAGACACAGCAAGGAAAGGGGGAAATAAAATGTTCCTTTCAAATTCAACTCTCTGCACTGCTGTTTCCGTGCAGCTGGAGGAAAGTGTCCTAAATGCCTCGTTGGGATGTCCTGACGTGCTCAGCACTGAGTGCAGATGAAATGCGTGGACTGCTTAGGGAATTTGTGCCTTCTCGTAAAACACAAGAGCTTTGGGGCAGCACGAAGGGCTGTTGCCTTTATTCCAGCAGCAGCAACCCAGAAACCCCCACATTTCTGACTGAGACAGCTCTTTTGGCACAGAAATGGAAATGCAGGCCACTCCTCAGCAGTGATGGTGTTGAAACACTGGCAACTTTCTGAGCAGATGAATTCCCTATTGAAAAAACTGTGACTAAGAAGGCTGAGGATTGAGAGCGCGGCTCAGTGGGATCTGGCTGGCACCCCATAAAACAACATCACACTTCCCTTACAAAAACCCTGCCACTGAAATACCACCCAAACATTAGAGTGCTTGGGAATGAGCAATGAGGGAAGCAAACTGCTTCCCTCCTGCTGAGCACAATCCTTCATCACTCACTCCCACCTCATCATCTCAGCCACCCGTGGCCCTGCGGGAACCGCTCTGCCTTAGGCCGCAGCTGATCCCTGATTCCCTGGGGATTTTTTGGGGGGGATGTTCCGTGCCTGAGCTGCCCCCCCTGCTGCTCCTCCACTTCCCAGCACAGCCAGGACCTCCTCCTCGAGTTCCTGCTGTTGTCTCATCTGTGCTTTTTTGGGGCTGTTTTCTCCTCACAAACATCGCCGGTGCGTGCGCGCTCTCCCCGGAAAAATTCCTGCCATTTTCACTCTCCGGCGGGGAAAACTCCTGAACTCCCACTGCAACAGCTCTGAGGGGCTTCACCTCCACCAGGCTGCCCACAGGTGGCTTTCCCTGAATCCCCGCATCCCTCACGCATCCCCATCCTCCCCTGCCCGCGCCGCAGGATCCCGAGGTGCTCCCACACGTGTGGCAAAAGCTGTGCCTCGGGAAATGTGACACTTCGCTGAAACATTGATGAAACGCTTGGGAACATGAAAGCAGCTGCCAAAGGTTGGTTAAAAATTTAAGGGAGCTGCTGATGAAAAACATAAATGCTCGTTTGAGGTGATGCTGTGCGCTGGGGGGAAGCACCCTGTCAGTGAAATACCCTTTCCCCAAGGCTTTTTTTTTTTTTTCTTTAGGGAATAAGCTGTGATAAGTCACAAGTTCTTGCTTTAAATTAGGAAAACCTCTTCCCTTTTTCATTCCCAAGCCTATTTATCAAGGTTTTTACAGCCTGGTGATAGGGAAGGAGCTAATTAACCCTTTCTGTGCTTCCTGCAAACCTGCTCAACTTCATGTGAGCAAATAAAAGCGACGCAGGAGCATTGCCGTGACTCGGGTTCCTGATTCCAGAAAGCCAGGGCTGAAACCATGGGGTGAAGATTACTGTAAACAGCAAAAAACGCTTGGATATATTTGTATACCAACAATTCAGATAATATTTAGAAATGACTCAGAAAGAAGCCGCTCTTAGGATAAGAAGTGCTGGAATAAGATCAGGATAATCTACAGTTTACGAGGCCCTCGCAGCCCCCGGTTGGCTCAGCCCAAGACTCCAGGATTTACACACACACATAAACAGAGCTCCTCCAGATCTGCTGAATCTTGTCCAATTTCCAAAGCTCTGCTCCCTGGACATCCCCACTAAGTTAAACAAAATCCTCTGCTCGGGATCACACCACGCAGGCCGTTGGTCTTTTGCAAGTCCTTGTAAGAAGGATTTGATTAAAACCATGCAGCTCTGATCGAAATTATCGCTCTCTCAAAGGTCTCTGTTTCTCCAGGGATCCTTGGCCCAAATCCCTGAGCTCCTCCACTGCTGGGCACAGCAGAGGGGCCACCAGGGCAGGAACAAAGGTGGCTCCAAGCCGTTGTCGTCGTGTCTTACACCCCGTGCCAGGGTCACTTCTGCTGGCCTGGCCTGAGGGCAGCCCCTTGGGGCAGATCAAACTCCTGCTTCAGGACATGAAACATCCCCATCCCTCAGCAGGCAGGACACATGGGACACGTGGGAACGCCAAAGGATCCCAAGGGCTGAAAAAAGTGGAGGAAAGCCCAGGCTGAGGCAAGAGAAGCGCTGTCAGCCTCACTGGTTCCCTTCTCCAAAGCCTCCCCGTGGCTCCAGCAGCTCCTTCAGGTTTCCCAGAGGAGCTGTGGCTGCTCCTGGATCCCTGGAAATGTCCGAGGCCAGGTTGGAGCAACATGGGATGGTGGAAATTGTCCCTGCCCGTGATCTTTAAAGTCCTTTCTGACCAAAACCATTCCACAATTCTATAGCCTGGATTAAGCTCAGAGCCTTGAAATTGAAATATTAAAAAAAAAAGTTGAAATAAAGTTTCATCTCCTTGCCCTTTTCCTACTTCTATTTGTTTGGCTGGTAATTTTTTTACTTCAGCCAATTATGTTGCAAAAAAGTCACCAATTTTCCCTTAAAAAACAAAACACAAAAAAACCCAAAACAAAACCCACAACAAACAAACGAAACAAAACCCCCAAAAACAAACAAACAAAACCCCCAAAAACAAACAAACNCAAAACACCAGGAAAAAACCCAACCAAACCAAACCAAAACAAAAAACCCCCCCTCAAAACCAAACAAAAAACCCAAACCAAATAAAATAAGACTGATGAAAGAAATCCAGTGAAGAACACATGATATTCCAGCCCCTCAGATGGCCAGGAAAACGTGCAGGTGCAATGGGATCGTTCATTTTTTAGTCCTTGGATTAACACCCTGAACAGGCTGAGGCAACATTGGCTCCCGGCCACCCCATTACCTGGATAATCAGGGGGATTGCAAAGCCTGGGATGAGAGGAGGCTCCTGAATTCTGGAGGTTTTATATGTCACTGATATCCCAAATCTTGGTAAATAAGCCTTTCTGGTTTTTGTGGTGATGGTGTCACGGGGAGAGGAGGAGGAGGAGGAGGAGGAGGGAGAGGAGAAGCCGGAGAAGAGGAAGAAGTAGGAAGAGGTGGCAGAGCCCAGGTAAATCTCAATTTTTTTTTTTGTTGATGCACAGCCCCGTCTGAGTTCATTGGAATAAACGAAAAAACTCCCGATGATTTCAGTGGACTTTGGACGCAGCCCCAGAAGCTTCCGAATGTAAACAGGCGGATCTGGGCACGTTCCTGGCAGGGAAATTTCCCCTAAACAAAACCACCCCAGCAGGACAGGAGCCTCTCCAACAGCCCTGGGGGAGGTGAGCTCCAGGAGGAGCCACGTGCTGGGAATGAGGGATCCCCAGGGCCCCCAGGCCTGGACAGGGACACTCCGGGATCACAGAATCTGGGAATCCCTGCCATGGGAGGGACCTCAAAGCTCATCCTGCCATGGCAGGGACACCTCCCACTGTCCCAGGGACACCTCCCACTATCCCAGGCTGCTCCAAGCCCCAGTGGCCAACCGGGCCTTGGGCACTGCCAGGGATCCAGGGGCAGCCACAGCAAATCTGGGAATTCTACCCCAGGGCCTGCCCACCCTGCCAGGGAACAATTCCTGCCCCACATCCCACCCAGCCCTGCCCTCTGGCCCTGGGAAGCCATTCCCTGTGTCGTGTCCCTGCAGCCCTTGGGAATTGTCTCTCTCCAGGTTTCCTGGGGCTCCTTCAGGCCCTGCAAGGCCACCCTGAGCTCAGCCCAAAGCTTCTCCTGTCCAGGCTGAACAATCCCAGCTGTGCCAGCCTTTCCTCCCAGCAGAGCTGCTCCATCTCTCTAAAGGGTTAAAGATTTTAGTTTTGAAATCTATTACAGTTGGATTGTGCTTGGATCAAGAAACGAGCTCCATTTTCACTTCCACACCTTAAAAATCGACAGATTAAATTGCCCACAGGTCTGGGTAAAACAAGGTGCCATTGAATCATAAGAGATCACGGAATCATGGAATGGTTTGGGTTGGAAATGACCTTAAATCCCACCCAGTGCCACCCCTGCCATGGCAGGGACACCTCCCACTGTCCCAGGCTGCTCCAAGCCCCAGTGTCCAGCCTGGCCTTGGGCACTGCCAGGGATCCAGGGGCAGCCACAGCTGCTCTGGGCACCCTGTGCCAGGGCCTGTCCACCCTGCCAGGGAACAATTCCTGCCCCACATCCCATCCAGCCCTGCCCTCTGGCCCTGGGAAGCCATTCCCTGGCTCCTGTCCCTCCAGGCCTTGGGAATTGTCTCTCTCCAGGTTTCCTGGGGCCCCTTTAGGCCCTGGCAGGGGCTCTGAGCTCTCTCCCAGCTGGGAAAATTGCACCCGTTGACCCAGAGGCTGTGTTGTCCTTCCCAGACAGAGCAAATGTGACTCTGGGACTGTCATTCCTTGTGTCTCAGCAGGGGACAGCCTATTGGAGTCTGTACTCTGGAAATATAGAAGCGGCAAGTTTGATTGTGTCTTGGAAGAAATTCACCACACCGCTCTGAAATTACAGAGAGAACTCTAACTCTGAAATTTCGACCAAAGAAGAGACCTCTGAATGTGGTACTGTCAGGGGGGCAGAGACTGGTCTGGACTGTGTTCTTGTGGACATGGAATTAGAGGCTGGGATGGACTCTGATCCTGGCTGCCCTTTGGGCATCTTCCCTCCCACCCAGCCCAGCCCTCTGCACTCGGCTCATCTTTCCCACTGCGGGTCTGAGCCGTGGAGAAGAGCTTTGACTCCCGTGCAGTGGGTTGTGGGCAGCCCTGAAATCCCTCTCAGCTCACCTCATGTTCCATTTCTTGCTCCTCCAACCATTTTCCACCTGAGCCTCACGAAGACTGAGCAGCAGCAGCGGCTCAGACTGCCCAAACATTTAAAGAGCTCTGAGGTTTTTTTCTCTGCAGCTCTGCCTCAGTTGCACGAGCTCTTTAGGAATTTTTGACTTGCCTCAGTCAGTCTGTTCACACTAAATGTTACAATACTGAGCTGAACACTCACAGCATGAAAGTAGTTTTGTCCTGGCATTAAAGACACAATGATTAATGTCCATATTTAGTGCTCATGGTAAACATTTTTCTCCTGCTCTTAAAACAGGGAAGTGTTTCAAGCCATGCCAGGATTCGTTGTAACATCATTAAAGGTGATGAATTACCCTGGTTTTCATGTGGATGCAAAATAAAATTCCTTGGGAATTTCACTGTAGTTTAATGTTAATTTGTATTTACTCTGCTGGAAACTCCCATTCCCTTTCAATCCTGCTTTTCTGCGGTTCCCCCGGGTTCTCTTGGGGAGTCACAAAGTGGAACATTTAATTTCTTTAATATTGCTTTCTTTACATTTGTGTTTGTTGTTCTTTCACCCACTCATTCGTTCCTGTTAGAAATTAACTGGCAAAGCCAACTCGTCCTCAGTGAGAGCCATAAATCCTCCTCTCCACCGGGGACACGGGACAACAACACCGGCCCCACAGGCTCCTCTCTCTTCCCCAGCCTCTCCCTTTGGGTTTTTGATCCTCACTCCTGGAAGAAGCACCCAAAACTCTCAATCTACAGCTGTTTGTTTTTTTTTTTATGGTGTTCTGCAATTAAATTCAAGCACTAGAAATTATCACTCTTGGCCAGTTAAAGCTCCCGAAGGGAGGGAATTGCTCAGACTGGGACCAAACAACACCTTGTGTCCTCTGGGGAAAAGCACAACAACGACGTCATTCCCTCCTTCCCTCAGTTTTGGTGGGGAATCATGGAATCCCAGAATGGTTTGGGTTTGGAGGGACCTCAAAGCCCATCCAGGGCCACCCCTGCCATGGGCAGGGACACCTCCCACTGTCCCAGGCTGCTCCAAGCCCCAGTGTCCAACCTGGCCTTGGGCACTGCCAGGGATCCAGGGGCAGCCACAGCAAAGCTGGGAATTCCATCCCAGCCTCTCCACACCCTCCCAGGGAAGGATTTTTTCCCAACATCCCACCTAAACTTGTCATTTCTCAGTGTGAAGCCATTCCCTGTGTCCTGTCCCTGCAGGCCTTGGGAATTGTCTCCCTCCAGGTTTCCTGGGGCTCCTTCAGGCCCTGCAAGGCCACCCTGAGCTCAGCCCAAAGCTTCTCCTGTCCAGGCTGAACAATCCCAGCTGTGCCAGCCTTTCCTCCCAGCAGAGCTGCTCCATCCCTCTGCTCATCCTGGAGCCTCCTCTGGGCTCTCTCCAGCAGCTCCACGTCCTCCCTGTGCTGGGCCCCAGGGCTGGGGCAGCTCTGCAGGTGGGGCCTCACCTGAGGGGGCCCAGGGGTGGAATCATCTCCCTTGACCTGCTGGAAACCGGCAAAAGTCCTTGGAATTTTCAAAAAACCACTAGCACGACGTAAGTTTCTGCTTAAAGAAGCTTCCTGAGGGCAACTAGTGAAGTAATCTGTGTTGAAAGACCAAAGTGCAGATTTGTTTGAAACAGCCTAAGAAAAAAAGAGGAAGAAAATTTCCACTGCGCCACGAAAAAAAAAAAAATTTCCACTGCCCCAGCGCTCTGCCCTCCAATGGGAAGACGATGTTCAACACAAAAAAAACCCCCAAAAAAAAAAATCTTTATGCATAGCAGGCTTAGATAATTGACCTCAAAATATTTCCTGGGTGCGTTTTGCAGATGTGATTGAGGCATCCTTAGCCACGGGCACCGTGCTGTGTTTCCTGCCTGCGTCACCCCTTTGACGCAGCTCTGCTGCGTGTCGGGCACGTTGGACGCCCGAATATTTCTGGGAGAAGATGCTGGCAGAGGCACAGGCTCTGCCACAACGGATGAGGCGGCGTGTCCATCAAGCCCCAACAGCCAGCCTGGAAGGCAAACATTCCCTGTAGGAAAAAAAATGATGGTGCCAGTGAGGTCGGAATTAGGATTCGGGATCTGGGAACGCTCAGGTTGTCAGGAAAAGAGGAAACGTCTCCAGAGCACTCCTCAAAAGGCTCCACATTTTTTGTTACAAGTCCCTCTACCGTTCTCTGGTGAATACCAGGAAAGACTGAACACAGATTCAGGGGATGAGCTTAAGTTCAGCTCTTTGAAGCCCTGAGGTAAATCCCTGTTTTAGAAAAATTTTCCGTGGGGAAGGAAAACCGGAGGAAACTCTGCAGGTTATTGTCCAGCTGTGGTGTGAATAAAGCCAGGTTTTCTGGAAGTGTTCAAGGACATGATGGAGCAAGCTGGGATAGTGGAAGGTGTCCCTGCCTATGGCAGGGGGTGGAATGGGATGGGCTTTAAGGTCTCTTCCAACCCCAACCATTCCATCATTCTATAATTCAATGGTTCTGCCATTTTTTTGCCTTTTATCCTCTACTCAAACCAATTCCCAGCACCTTTCCCTAAGATTCCTGTCAAGCAGCCTGGAATGCAGCTCATCCCGAGCTATGTTTGGGCTGGTCAGCCCGAAAATGCTCCTTATCATACAAACAGATCCCTGAATTCTGCCTGCCTGCCCTGGGGGGTGATGCTCATGGAATCCCAGACTGGTTTTATTGGAAGGAACCTCACAGCCCACCCAGTGCCACCCCTGCCATGGCAGGGACACCTCCCACTGTCCCAGGCTGCTCCAAGCCCCAGGGGCCAACCTGGCCTTGGGCACTGCCAGGGATCCAGGGGCAGCCACAGCAAATCTGGGAATTCCTTCCCAACCCCTCCCCACCCTCATGGGAAAGATTTCCTGCCCCAGATCCCATCTAGCCCTGGGAAGCCATTCCCTGTGTCCTGTCCCTGCAGCCCTTGGGAATTGTCTCTCCCCAGGTTTCCTGGGGCTCCTTCAGGCCCTGCAAGGCCACCCTGAGCTCAGCCCAAAGCTTCTCCTCTCCAGGCAAGAAGCTGAGCTGACCTTCACTCTCTCCATTTTCTAATGCTCATGACCCTGCTGGGAATTCAGGATCCTTGAAAAGCCTTTCCTGCTGTCCCCTGTGGCTAAACCAGAGGATCCAAAGCGGTGGGAAGGGCAGAGGGCTCTGGCCGTGATGGCACCAGCCCAGCACCTCAGGGACCAACTGGGGACCAGTGTCACCTCTGCTTGTCACAATGGGGCAGGAGATCTCTCCCCTCACCTTTCCCCAGCCCATTGTGTCCCTTGGCAGGTGGCACTTCCCGACATCCACACCTTGGGAAGGGTTGTCCTTCCCCAGGGGACACAAACGGTGGCCCCGGGCGGCGTTTGATTGCTGCCCGCTATCAAACAGCAGATCTTCAGTTATCCATAAATCTCCGGTTGCCACTTTTATGACACGAAACACTGAGCAATTTACTTAAATTTACCTTGTGACTCACTGCAGATTAATTCATTGAGTAATCCTTCCTCGTTCGGAGGAGAAATAAATTCCCTCATGTTTCGCTGTACCTGCACGTGTGGTAATATTTATACATGTGAGGTGACCCGTGGCATTTATCCAGGGCAGTTTGGGAAATATCAGCTTGTTTTCAGGCACTGCTGCGTGGTTCTGGAATTCTCTGTTGCCTGGCAAGGGCCGGGACATTTATTGCAACAATAAAGGGCTGGGAAATCAATCCTGGCACTCTGTCACACGATCAGAGGGGCTGAGGTGGGAAGAGCACCTGGCCCAGGCTCCCTGGTTGCCCAGGATTGTGTCCAGGTGGTTTCTGAGTATCTACAGGGATGGAAAGCTTCCAACAGCTCCTCTGGGCACCCTGGGCTCTCCACTCGCAGGGAAAAAGTGTTCCCAGATGGGAATCTCCTCTGCTCCCGTTTGTGCCCCCAGCTCTGGCACTGGGCACAGAGCCTGGCCCTGCCCCTTTGCACTCCCTGCAGTGTCCACGGGCATGGATGAGATCCTGGAGCCTTCCCGCACTCCCAGCTCTCCCACTCCATCCCCAGAGGAGACATGACCATCCTTTCCACCACCTCTGTGCCCTTCCTGGGCTGCTCCAGGTGTGCAGAGGGGCAGGATCCCCTCCCTCACCTTCTGGCACCATCCTGGCACAGCTCAGTCCCCCCCTGGGCTGTTGCCTCATGGTCACCTTGTTACCCAGACAGAAGTTCTCCAGGAGGTTCTGGAACTTGAGGTTTTCGTTTCCTGGCACAAGACTTCCCTGTTTTTTCCCCCCTTTTTTGAGCAGCACAAGGTCCTGGCCAGCTCATTCCTCCCTCCTGCTGCATCCAGAGTCCCTCTGTCCCCTCAGCCAGGCCAGGGATGAAGGCCCTGAGCAGGACTGGACCTGGTGCTGACCCCGAGCACCTGCAGTTTTATCTTTGCTGTGTTTCAGGTTCTGAGCTGCCCAGGGCTGCAGCTCTGAGCTCACAGTCAGTGTCACTCAGCTCTGCACACAGCAGGGACACAAAACAAATCCTTTTCCTGCTGCACACCAAGGACAACTGGGACAAGTGTTCAGGCCCCAAAGCACAAACAAGGGTGGGCTGAGGAGAGAGAACAAGAAGGATGGGACTGCATCACCTGCAGCTGGAATGGGACAATTCAACCCCAAGATGGAAATGGGCCAAAACTTATAAAAGTGTGAGACCTTGTGACCGGGCGGCCATTTTGTGACCATTTTGTGTCCATTTTGTGACCATTTTGTGTCCATTTTGTGTCCATTTTGTGACCATTTTGTGTCCATTTTGTGTCCATTTTGTGTCCATTTTGTGACCATTTTGTGACTATTTTGTGGCCATTTTGTGGCCATTTTGTGTCCATTTTGTGACCATTTTGGGTCCACCTTGGGTGTAGCCCTGGCCAGGCTCTTGTCCTGCCCAAGGTGGATCCTTAAAGGCCTTTTAATAAATATCTGCTTTATTCTCCAGCTCTGTCCAGTCTCTGTTCCAGGTCAGCCTTCCCAAGGCATCACACTGGCCTCCAAATGGACTCATCTCCACTGATCCCCACCCCTGAGGTCACCCCCAGTTTTCAATCCACCCTTATCCCCTCAGACCAGGCCTGTGTGAGGCAGGTTTCTCCTGCTTTGGGTTGGAAAATGCTCTGAGGCGTGGAAAGGAAGCAAAATCCCAATGAAACACCCAAAATTCTCAATCTCCAGCTGTTCTTACGGTGTTCTGCACTTAAATTCAAGCACTACAAATTATCACTCTTGGCTAATTAAAGCTCTTAAAGTGAGGGACATTCCCAGGTTTCCTGAAAAAGGCACAAACAGGTGGACAAAACTCTGGCAGCTGGATGGGGTCCAGGTTGTCAAAAGCAGGAAAAAATCCGACCAAGGTGATGTGGACAAGGCTGAGAAGAAGCCCAAAGCTGCAGCAGAAAAATCACAGGCACCTAGGAGTAAAAATATTCCTTCAGAAAACCGAGGCAGGGGGAAAATAGAGCATTTTTTGGTTTGTTTCAAGGGGGAAGAGGAGGGTTAGTAGGTCAGGGAATTTCCTGTGCTATCAAAGGGAAAATGAGGCCCTTTCAGAGTCTGACCATGATCTGGCACCTCAGGGATGTGATGCACCCACCCAGGGCCCTGAAAACACCAGGCTGGGAACAGGGCCTGGGCATTTTGCTCTCTGGAGGGAGGTACCAGGGCTGGGAGATGCTGGCACGAGTTCCACAAAAGGGTGAAAAAGAGGAGCCTCTGTGCTGGGTATCCCAGACTGATTTGGGTTGGAAATGACCCTAAAGCTCATCCAGGGCCACCCCTGCCATGGCAGGGACACCTCCCACTGTCCCAGGCTGCTCCAAGCCCCAGTGGCCAACCTGGCCTTGGGCACTGCCAGGGATCCAGGGGCAGCCACAGCAAATCTGGGAATTCTACTCCAGGGCCTGCCCACCCTCACAGGGAAGGATTTTTTTCCCAAAATCCCACCTAAACTTGTCATTTTTCAGTTTGAAGCCATTCCCTGTGTCGTGTCCTTGCAGGCCTTGGGAATTGTCTCTCTCCAGGTTTCCTGGGGCTCCTTCAGGCCCTGCAAGGCCACCCTGAGCTCAGCCCAAAGCTTCTCCTGTCCAGGCTGAACAATCCCAGCTGTGCCAGCCTTTCCTCCCAGCAGAGCTGCTCCATCCCTCTGCTCATCCTGGAGCCTCCTCTGGGCTCTCTCCAGCAGCTCCACGTCCTCCCTGTGCTGGGCCCCAGGGCTGGGGCAGCTCTGCAGGTGGGGCCTCACCTGAGGGGGCCCAGGGGTGGAATCCCAATCCCTTTCCTGATCCCAATGCTGTGGGATGAGCCCAGGGCACAGGATGGGACAGGGCAGGTCCAGCTCTCATCCCTAAGGAGAATTAATCCCAGGTGGAATTGGTACCATGGGGCACAGAGTGGGAACAAGTGAATAATGTTTTACTCTCTACAAGTTGTTATTTTCTTGCTGACCTGAATGAGGGGGATTGGTGAGATTTAGAATTGGTCCAGCCTTTGGAATCCACCCCCCACCTTGCAGCAAATGGATTTTTTGGCTTCCCTTGTGGTCAAAACCAACATCTCTGCTGCCACTGGACCACTGAAAGCCGAGATCAAGGCACTTCGGTGTCCCTCTGCCACACTTTGAGCTTCCACATCTCCAAAGGAAGAACATCCCAAGGTCCTGAGCAGGAATCCCAACATGGACAGGAGTGGAACTTCTCACAGCAACAGCTGCCAAAGGGCCAAGTCTTTCTCCTCAAAGATAAAATCAACCCAAACAGGCTTTTTTTTTTTTTTTTCCCCCNCTTTTTTTTTTTTTTTTTCCCCCCTGAATAGCCCAAGGAGCCACAGTATCTGGGTGGATCACAGGGCCATTGTCTGAGCCAGACCTTGAGGTTTATCCAGTTGTTATTCCATCAAGCCAAACTGTCCATGAAGCCCGTGGGAGTTTAATCTGAGAGGGAAGCAGGGAGTGGAACAAGGGGAACATTTCGCCCCTGGCTGTTAGACCCGACTTCAGTTATGTCTGGAAAGGACTTCAGGTGTTCCATAGGGCTGAAATGTGCTTTTCCCAACAGCATTCCAGCCTGGGAACGTGGGATATTCCACCACATCCTACACATGTTTTCTGCAGGTTTAATTTTTCTCAGGACTCGAGCACGAAACAACCAAAGCTGAGTTGAAGTGACCATGGAGGGGCAAAATGGCAGCACTTTATCTTTGGCCCTGTTTTGGCCCGGTTTGTTTGGCTCTAAACCACGATTTAAATCCACATCACCTTTAGTTTTTGATTTTATTTTTTTTTTTTTTGAGTCATCTTCTCTTGCAATTGCAGATCAATGATATCCTTTAAATGTCCAGCTCTGCTTGCACAACAGGCTGGCTCTGCTTTGCTCTGAGAGCAAGGACTGACCTTAACACTCCACTTGATCCGATGTGATTGTGTGTTAAAGTAAGTTTTAAAGGTCAGGTGAACTAAGGAGCTTCAAATAATTGCCTGGGCAGCTGGCAGAATAAATTGTGAACTCGCTATTTGTTTTCTCTGTTCAACTGATCAAAGTGGCAGGATGCACACCAGCTACACCTCTGCAAGAGCAGTGTCCAAAACAAGCAAACCCAGGGTGGTTTGGTCTCTTTTCTTGTTTAATCTGGAGCAATTCTTGTTTAAAAAAATGCATCGATCGGTGCCTGGCAAGAGTTTGTGATTAAAAGAAAAAAAAAAACCACCAACAAAAAACCCCAACCAAAACATGTTGTGTCAACTTTCTTCCTGAGGTTTGTTTTACTCATTTCCAGAAAACAACTCTGGGAGTGCCTGTGAGCTGTGCTGTAAAATCGCCAACACACTGATCGATGTATTGGTAAGGTGATAAAGTGATAACAAAAAAGCAGAGAGGGAAAGTGGCCTCTTTCTGTGCCAAGTGATGGCAGGACAAATCCCTGTCACTGCCAGCAGGAATAACAGGAATATAAATTCTAATCAAACCAACCAATTGTTTCCTCTTTCACTTCTGTAGGTGAACTGCAGAAACGGGCACTTTTATCTTTTCTCCCAGGGATCCAGGGGCAGCCACAGCTGCTCTGGGCACCCTGTGCCAGGGCCTGCCCACCCTGCCAGGGAACAATTCCTGCCCCAGATCCCATCCAGCCCTGCCCTCTGGCCCTGGGAAGCCATTCCCTGGCTCCTGTCCCTCCATTCCTTGGGAATTGTCTCTCTCCAGGTTTCCTGGAGCCCCTTCAGGCCCTGGCAGGGGCTCTGAGCTCTCCCTGGAGCTTCTCCTCTCCAGGGGAGCACCCCCAGCTCTCCCAGCCTGGCTCCAGAGCTCCTCTGGGTTCACTCCAACAGATTTTCCAACCTGTTGCTCTAAGAAGTGTTTGAGAGCTGCAAAAGAACGCCTTGATGTCAGAACAGTCCAGGGCAAGTAACCATCAGAATAATTGAAACGATTGATCGTCACACAGTCAGAGCTGCTGTCAGAGAGGACAAGGAGCAGAAAGGTTTGAGTCAGCTGTGATTTCCCGGCCATGGAGGAGGAACTAAGAGGGATCATCCTTTGCCCCTCGTGACATTTGTGAAAGGCAGGTTACAAAATGTGAGGGAGGGAGGGGAGGGAAGGAGCGGAGCGGCCGTGCCGTGAGCAAAGGCTGAACTCGCAGAGCTGACTTCCCCCTGACTCAAAGGGGCTCGTCCATTTTGAGACTCCAAAGGTCTCCTCCATCACCTCCCAGGAAAGCGGGGGACACGGGGGGCGCACAGCCCACGGCAGGGGGGCTGTAAGGGGGGAGACCTGGGAAAGGGCGGGAATCCACCGACCCCAGCTGGGAACAGCCTGGGGAACGATCCCTGCACAGAGGCTGCTGCGGCTGGGGAGGTGGAGATGGAATAGATATAGAGATAGAGAGATAGAGA
>VZDJ01005178.1:707762-726321 GCA_008694505.1 Cyanoderma ruficeps
CCCCTGAAAACTCCCTATGGATCCTGCTGTGGTGATTCCATCCCCTGAAAACTCCCTATGGATCCTGCTGTGGTGATTCCATCCCCCTGAAAACTCCCTATGGATCCTGCTGTGGTGATTCCATCCCCTGAAAACTCCCTATGGATCCTGCTGTGGTGATTCCATCCCCTTGCCAGTGGACTCATTTTCACTAAACAACTTCAGTGACAGACTTTAACTCTGTTGCAAATAAAGAGATTCTCTTAAAATCCTGTTGAAATCTCAAAAAGTCCAACCTGGATTTCCTTGGCTTGACCTGTGTTAGCAGCCAGCGTTTCCTTTTTTTCCTATATATCAATTTACATCTAATTAGCACTTGAACAATTCCATTTCTTAACTCCCATCACTCTTCCAATGTTTTCTCCAATTCTCCAGCTGTAGGATTTGCCCACATAAAAGTCCCTGAAAAACGAGAGAAAAAGAGAAGGAAACTTTGGGAGTATTTTCTCCCTCCTAATAGTTAATTATAACTACAAATCTGAAATGTCTTCCTTCTGTCCAGCAGCACCGCAAAATATTTAACAAGATTTGGATCCTGACGAGGTTTATTTCTAGACTCCACTTTGAACAAATAATTACTGGTGTTCCTAATCCTGGGGTTAGTTTTGTGTGGAAAGAGGAGTCCCAATGCCAATACATATGGCCAGGGACATTTGAGCTGATTGAGAAATCCAGGCTCTTTTTTTTTTTTTTTTTTTTTNCTGGAAACAGATATGGCCATTCTAGAACTTTCTAAATTAACCCTGTTTAAATTTAAAGACTGGAAAAATGTCACCCACCACTGGGGTCTTTATCCTTCTCCTTCCCATCAGCTGTTATTCCAAACCTCCGGCCAGTGATTTTACGTGCTCTGTGCTGGTTTTCCTTTGCTGGCACCTTCACAGGGCAGCAGGGCTCAGCGAGGGAGGGGGATTCTCAGCATTTCTTGCAATACCCACCCCCCTCCTCCCTCAACGGGAACCCACACGGGAATGTTTCATCTGGCCAGTCAAACATCAGCTGGAAAAAGCATTTGACAATATCCCGTGGAGAAGCAGCTCAGCACTGACAGGGACTGATGAGCAAATAGATTTTTCCCAACCCCGTTTCCTGTGACTTGCTCCTCAGAACTGTTTAGTGGATTAAAAGGTGCGACTCATAAATATTAATTATTTAATATTATTTTGTTGTTGTTGATAGCGTTGCAGTGGTTTGAAAGATGTTTTAAAGATAAACCGAATGAGAATCCCCTGAAAAGGTTCATCGAGCACAAACAGAAGCTGTGGGAGAAGGTGAAAACAGCTGAGAGGAAGGAGCTCAGGAGGAATTTTTGCATGGAAAGGGTGGTCAGGCCTTGGCAAGAGCTGCCCAGGGAGGTTTGGAGTGTGCCCATCCCTGGAGGTGGCCAAGGGACACCTGGAGGTGGCACTCAGTGCTCTGGGCAGGGTGACAAGGTGGGCACAGCTGGGACTCCCTAGGCTGGGAGGGCTTTTCCAGCCTCAGGGATTTTGGGATGCTGTGCCAGGGAGGTGCAGAGGATCCCTCCAGCCTCAGGCAGAACCTTCCAGGAATTTTAATGGCTCGTCAAGGAGCGAACAGGACCCCAAAACTCATCTAGGGGAGTCCGTGAAGTCAGAACAGATTTTAGTTTGTTTGTGTGAGAGGAGCCTGGGCAAGGAGCTGGAAATTCTGTCCTCTTGTCTGTCCTCCTGACACGGTGAACAGAGCTGCAAGACAGCAGCTCCTGTGTGAATTAAACCGTGGATTAATTCCTCAAGACCTTCTCCAATTTTCGAGCTCCGACGGATCAGAATCCCCTGAGATCTTTGGGGCCACCTCAACCCCCACGAGCTCAAGGTCAAACTCTGCCTCTTTTTTTTTGTTTGTTTTTTTTCCCAAACCCAGAACACAGGAAAAAGCCTGGACTCGGGGACATTTTCAGGGCTGAGGAGTCCCTGGGAGCACAGTGACACGTTGGCATCGCTTTCCTGGGCTCAGGTTACACCTGCACAACAAGGGCAACATCAAAACCTGGCTCCTCTTACTCCCCCACGCTGCAACTACAGATTTTTTTTTTTTATTTTTTTTATTTTTTTTGCCAGCCAGGAGCTCCTGTGGCAGCCCTGAGCTGCACAAGGCTCAGGCAGGGAGGTTTCCTTGGCTGTTTCTCCATCCCTGAATTTTCTGGCGCGTCCTTCACTCGTGGTTTGGTCCTGTCAGGTGGCTCCGACACGGACGGGACTGCAAGGGACAAACCAAAATTGGCCCAGGGTCTCTAAAGCAGCCATCAGCAGCCTTCCATGTGCTGGAAAAATATTCAGGAGGGTGTTCCTGTCACTGGGCCAGGATCAGGCCAAAAAAATGCCTGCTGAGATATTTCTGTAACGCATCTTCCCTCTTCCAAACCAGATTTTAGGGCTCTGCTATTAAAAATGATTGGATAAAGGAAGGAGTTATACTATTTTTGTTTTTATTTTCCCCTTATTTAAAAAAAGGAAAAACATCTTGAAATGTCTACATCTACCCCAAAGAAAAAAAAAAATCCTGATTTCTTTTTCTTCTCTGCTTAAGGGGAGTGTTTCTTCAAATAAACAAAGATAAAAACACCACAAAAAAATGAACACATTTTTTTTGGTTCAGTTTTCAATTCACTTCAATTTGAAATACAGGCATAAATAAATGTTTCAGTAGAATTCAAAGTAAATATAAATAACAGAAAATGGGGCCCTGGGCAAGCTGATCTATGAATCCCATCCCTTGCCCATGGCAGGGGGGTTGGAATTAGAGGGTCCTTAAGGTCCCTACAACCCAAACCATTCTCTGATTCTAAATGCATTCAGTGATTCCAAATATATTAAATAAATACATTAATAAAAGTTATCAATCTGAGCCTGCTTCTGGCAACATTTCCAACCAATCTTTGTGGATGTCTTTGTAGGCAAAGCTGGGCCTGGCCACCCTGCACCAGCAAATCCAAAGGCAAAATCCAAGGAAGAGATTTGAAACGAGCACAAAAAGCAGATGCCCACAGCCTCTTTTAGAGCTCAAACACCTCTCAGAGGGTGAGGAGGGGAATTTGGACCCGGATTTGAGGATCAGTGGCCTGAGTGTTGCAGGAAGTCCGAGGAGATGATCCTCATGGTCCAAATAGGTTTTAAGAAGACTTTCTGGTGCCTTTGAAGGATCAGCTCCTTTTATTCCCAGCACAGAAATTCCTTTATCCGAGAACACCTCCCACATCCAGGCCTCGGCAGCCCAGCTAAAGGACAAGCTGACTTTTTCTTTATCCACCTAGGCCGGATACAAAGGAAAGGGAAACATGCAAAATCATTTTTGAGGGAGAACAGCAGCAGATTCAGTCCCTGGGGATTTATCTGGAGCAAGTTTGTTCTGTTGGAGTTGTTTTTTTCTTAGATTGCATTGACCCCGAGTCACTTGGAGCAAAAAGGAGGCTTTGACATCTCTTGCAGCACGAAACCAACGATCAAACCTTATTTCTTGCAAATAAATAGAAGAGGGGAGGGGGAAAAAAGCAGCTGTGGTGATCTGTTTGAGGAAGTAGAAAAATGTCAAGAAATAATTGCAGCTTCCCTTTCACTCCGGGAGAGTTTGTAGTGGGCCTCCTCCCTCATTTCTCCCAGTAGGTGCCTCCAGAGCTGGATTAATGGATCCTCTGCCCCCAGCCAGGTGCTAATGAAATGATGATACAGTTATTTCCAGCTCCGAGCACAACCTCCAGCTGGCAAATTGCTGGGACGTGCCCGTGAAACAGAGACAAAAGTAGGTGGGGCTACTGCTAAACAGGAGCTGTAACAACCAGATATTAATGATACTGAAAAGTGAGTGGTATTTACCATGAAACTCAGAGCGAGAACACCCTCGGGCTGGTTTTTATTTCCAATTTCATTAAGAGATCGTCTTGTTTCTTTTTTTACCACTGCCCAGCTGAACGCCGCTCTCCTCTCTGCGCCGCTTTTTGGTGAGGAGCAATTTCTCCTCTAAATTTCCTCCTGATGACTCTCAGCCCTCAGGAAGAGCTGGGATAAGTCATCGTTTGTGTTAATCGTGGAATCGCACAAGGGTTGGGTTGGGAGGGACCTAAAAGCTCATCCAATTCCACCCCCTGCCATGGGCAGGGACACCTCCCACTGTCCCAGGCTGCTCCAAGCCCCAATGTCCAACCTGGCCTTGGGCACTGCCAGGGATGGGGAATCCAAAATTTTCCTGGAGAATCAATTCCAGGACCTCCCCACACTCACGGCTCCGTCCTTCATGAAGCGACAGAAAGATTTGCAAACTTACAGTGAAACCCTGCACGTTTTCCCTACCCTTTGTGTCTTAGTGTCGCTGATTTTTGTTGCGGTGTTCTGTGGAGGAAATAATCTTGCTGAAAACCTATCAGGGCAATCACTCCAATTAAAGTTAAAAAAAATAATAATTTAAAAAGACAGACTATATTCTTTTTTTATCTCACCTGACAAAAAAAAAAAAGCTGCAAACTCAGGACTTGTAGCTGGCCCTGAAGGATGAATTTTACGTGGTTGTAGCAGTGGTTCCCCCCCCAAAGTGTTCTGCGGATTTCCTACGCCCGGCGCAAATTCTGAGCGTCTTCTCCTACAATTAAATTATTAAACTTGCCTTTTGTACAAACAAAAATCGAGGTGCCCGAGGGAGGGGCTGAGCCTTGAGTGCCAAATCTGCCTCGGTCTGCTGCAATTTGGTGAAAAATGGAAGTTCTGTGGCTGCCTTTGTTCTGCTCTTGGCCAAACGCCACTGAGCGCCACGAGAGCGCTTTCTGCCTCCAACTGCAGTGGCTCAGCTCCCTCAGAATCCACTCTGATCCATTTTATTCCAATCCATACCTAAACGAGGAGATTATTTCAGACTTTCACCTGATTTACCAGGTTCCACCCCCCCTGGAGCAGGAGGGTGTGCAGGTACAGGACCGGGCTCAGCCACAACGAAACTGCTGCTCTCCCAAAACGTGTCAAAAACGAGCCCCTGTTTTTGGCCGGTGCTGGGGTGTCTTCGAGTGCAAGCCAAGGGCAGGGCAGTTGTTGATCTCTCTCCCCAGACCGTTTGTGGATGCTGCCAGTGTGGTTTTCCTCTCTCGCTTCCCTCCCCTGCTTGGCTCAGGCCCCGAGCGCGGCCGACGCTGCGCAGCGGAAAAACCCAGCCAGGCTCACGTGCCAGGAGCCGTCTGCTGCCTTTTATCAGCTCCTCTGCATCCCTCCCCTCTCACCACCTGCTGCCAGCGATGATCTGCCCGAAAAAAAATGAACGTTTCAGGGGTGGGGATTTGGGTTGTGCCCAAAGCCTGGCCTGCGCAGAGGCCTCCTCCTGCCCTGGGACAGGACACTGCAGGTGCCACCTTTGCCGTGGCCCTGAGGACCAGGCTGGCTGCTCTTTGCCTTCTAGAACAACCCCTCAGCTTCTTCCAGAATGGGATTGGGCTTCTTTTTTTTTTGCCTGCAACAGCTGGTGATGGAATCATTTCAAGGAGGGGGCTCGGCGGGGACATTCCGCCAAAACCGCGCCCGCGGGGCAGAAAAATCACCACTGGTTTGTGGTGGGATCATCCGATGATCTGGGGCCTGGAGGGGCCCCAAAACTGTCCCAGGATGTCCAGACGACCTCTGTGGGTTTTGTGTACCTGTGGGGGAGGCACAACAGGATTTCATTTGGCAGGGGCTGCCCGGGGAGGTTTGGAGTGCCCATCCCCGGAGGTGGCCAAGGAAGGCCTGGAGGTGGCCCTCAGTGACAACGTGGGATCAGTTGAACTCGGTGGGCTGGGAGGGCTTTTCCAACCTCAGCGATTCCACAAATCCGTGAAAGAAGAGATGCTGGGGGCTCTGTGTTACAGGGATTATTCATCCTGTCACATCCCCATCACGGCCTGATGGTTTATTCAGATTTTATCCCGGCTGCCCCGCACCTGGCGGCGCGGCAGGACTTCGCATCCCGGCAATCCCGCCCACAGCGGACACACCCAGCGCCTGCCCGCCACTCCCATCCCACCAGGACGGGCAGCACCCCTCTCCCCTCGGCTGCCGGCCAGCAGAAAACGAATATTTATTTATTTATATTGTTATTATTGTGATTATTATTATTTTCCCCGGGAGCAGCTCGGCTACCCCGCGGCAGCCGGGCTGTGCGTGCCGGAGCATCGCTGCCTGGCGATGTCGCTTAGCAACGCGGCGGCATCCGCGCAAAGCCCGCGCTGTGGCGGCTGCTGGGGTGGCACGGACGTGACTGCGGGCACACGGAGCCGTCTCCATGTGCCGAGGTGCGCTGGGCTCACCCCCCCCACCCCGCCCACGGCGCTGCTGCCTCTCCCCACGCTGCCCTCTCCGCGCCGAGGATGCCCCGCGGTGCTTTAACACCTCTAAAAACGCCCCACGCTCCCTGATGGCTCTCCCGAGCTGATGGAGAGAGGAGGGAGTAGTGGAATTTTACAGCTCCATCCCATAATGCTCTCGCTCGCGGTCCCATGGCCTGGCTCGTACCTCCAGCAAACCGTGAAGTCGGATCACAATGATGTGACTCACTCTCCAACTAAAGATAGATCCCGTCAAAGATCCCTCGGGAGCCCCGGGTGCGCGAGGTTGTCTGTCCAGGGTCGGGGTTTGGGGTGGGTTTTCTGCCTCCCTGGCTGTCCCCGCTCCCAAAGTTTGGTGTCTGGGAATTCCTGGGAGCAGGTGTGGCACACGCTTTGGGGATCTACAGGAAAACATGGGGGGACCTGCTCAGGAGTGTGAGTTTGGCCTCGCTCAGGTGCTAGACCTTCACTGTGGCACCGTCTGGGGACTCCCAAAAAACACCACGTGGACACCTGGCCACAGAAAAGAGAGAGAGAGAGACTTCTTCGAGGCCTTAAAACATTTTTATTTCAGTGTTCACCTCCCAGCTGTTTGACACAGAGCAGGGCTGGTGCAGGACACAAAGAGAAGCAGCCAAGACCCCAACCAAGACAAGGCCACGGAGTGTCCCAGCACTGGACAGGAGCAGGGAAGTGACAGGACAGGCCAGACCTGCTCTGTTTGTCACCCCAGCCACCCCTGGCAATGGGGACATGGGGGAATACAGCTCTGCTGAAGTTCCACGGGCAGAATCCTGTCCTGAAGGACACAAAGGAATCGGAATTCCCCCCCAGCCAAGCGCAGGCTTGACTTTTATCCCCCCATAAACACGGCAATGGAAAGTGGCAGGTGAGGGAGCTGGATCCCGTTCAGCCCTGTACAATTCCACTGGTGTCAAAGGCATTGCATCAGGGACAAAACCCAGGCATTATTTTTAACCTGGCCGTTTCCTTTTATGCCCTTCATTCAGGAAATCCCTATGCGAGTGCATGATTTTAGTCATGTGAATCTCCTCGGTGTGACTGCTCATGTCCTCAGAGTTAAACACATGCCCAGATCCACGAGGGCTGGGGCCTGAAACAGCATCACAGGGGAAGGAGAAGGGATGGGAGTGTGGGAATTCCTGAGCGATGTGTGAGAGGCCGCTGCCCACCTGGGCCATGGGGATATTTCTGGCTGTTTCTCCTTTTCAGCCTGACAATTCCTCTAAACCCAGCACCATCTTTGGGGCAGCAGTTTAAGGTCTGCCTGCTGTGAAGGGGAGGAGAACAAAACACCCCAAATGTTCCTAAAGGATATTAAAGTAGAATTAACAAAGCAGCTCGTTATGCAAATGTCCTTTGGGGACTGCAATCCCTGTCTGTGACTTTTCCAACCTTGCCCTGATTTACCTCTCTGCACTCGCAGGGAACACCCTCGGGGTCTTCGCAGGAAACCTCACCAGAGGTGATTTTCTGCACTGCTTTGGCTTCCCTTTTCTGCCATTCCTCAAAAATCCTGACTTCCAAACACCAGGAATTATGATCTCTGAGCACTGTCCTATGCCAGCAACCCCAGGATCAGCAGGGTGGGAAGAGCCCCTGAGGATCAGCCAGTGCCACCCCAGCCCCACCAGCGTCACACCAAACCCTGTCCCCAAGGGCCACCTCCAGACTGTCACTCTAAAGCTCACCTGAACTTCATCTCAGCACCTGGACTGTGTAGGAACCTGACCTTGGGATGGGAGGGACCATCCTGGAGACTCCTCACAGCCCTCAAGGTGTTGAGGCTGGGAGCAGATGGATTGGGAGTCGTGGCCCCCGGAATATTTGGTGCAGGATGTGCAGGTGCCTTTGGCTTTTCTTCCATGGAATGCCCAAGGTGGGAAGAGCCCCTGAGGATCAGCCAGTGCCACCCCAGCAGCACCAGCATCAGCCCAACCCTGTCCCCAAGGGCCACCTCCAGACTCCTCCTGAACACTCCCACACACAGTGACTCCAAACCTCCCTGGGCAGCTCATCCCAAGGCCTGACCACTCTGTGAGGGGAAAAAAAAATGTTCCAGTGCAGGAACAGGTTTCTACAGAAACCTGAAGTTTCTAAGTTTCTACAGAAACCTGAAGTTTCTAAGTTTCTACAGAAACCTGAACGGTGACTCTCAAATATTCCTATCTTGCAACCATCCAAAGGACAGCCAGGAAAGGATCCACCAAAGGAATCTGGGTGATGGTTTTTTTTGTTCAGTTTCACAGGAAAACCCCTCTTTGCCCAAGCTCTGCTTTCAGCACTTTCCCACCCCTCTCCCAAAAGCCCGAGCACGTTGCCACGCCCGGCTGCGGACGGAGACGTAACAACAAATCCCGACCCACCAGGGTGACGCCTTCCACCTGTGCCCTGACTGAGGGTGACTCTCACAGGTTCCTCCCTGCTCCACAAATCCCCCAAACCTGCAGATCCCGTGGTCTGCGGCAGAGCCGGTGAGAGCAGCTTTGCCGTGACGGGTGAAGCCACAGAGAGGATGCTCACAACACGTTGTGAACAAGAGTCGGAAGACCTCCTGAATCAATTTGTCCTTGCTGTGGGGTAAAAAAAACTCCTAAAAATACCTCTGTCTCTGATTAGTCTTTAATTTCTCATGCTCACCCAAATGAAGGGGAAATACCATCTTTATTTTTTCAAGCCCCACGCCCACCAAACTTCCCCTTATTTGTACGAGGCCTTTTTTAAAATCCCCTACAAGGGCAACCGGCTCCGTTTTGTCCCAACTTTCTGTCTCAGGTTTACGGATTTGCCATTCGAACAGCCAAATCCACGGAATTCATTTCACAGGACATTGACCAAAGGGAATGTGGAATAATGTTCTTTGGGTTTTGACATACGATCAAGCGCAAGTTTGCTACGAGGAAAGAGGACAAACAGCAGCCTCGAAATGGGTAAAACCCTCCCCAACAACCACGCTTGATGCACAAATAAAGTTATTTTATTAGTGTTGGCTTCCCTCTTGTGGCAATGAACAAACTGGAGCCCTAATATCTACCCAGGGCTGCTGCTCCTCCTCCTCTGCTTTTATTTCCTCCAGAGCCCACTTGCACGTTTCCATAATTCGAGTGACATTTGTGAATTTACGCGGATTTCTCCCCGCTCCCGGCGGCGTGTGTGAGAAGGTACCACTGCTATTAATAAACTGCGTTTCATCAACAGAATTGAGAGCTATTTATAAAGGATGCTGGTATCTTGCTTCTTTTTTTTTTTTTGGAGATGGGGGAACTGAGGTGCGGAATAATTAGAAGCCAATCAGCAGGTCCAAAGCGGAGCTGAAAATAGATCCCAAATCTCCTGAGCCTCGGGGCCACGTTCTGACTGCTCCCCTGCCAAGGTGGGAGATGCTGACGCTCAGCTCTACCCTGTGTCTGTTATTCTCAGAGTTTCCCAAAACAGTTTCTTTTTTTTTTACCTCTGATATTTCATGGCCAACCTCATAAGACCCCCCCAAAAAATATAAAAATCTCTCAAGTGGACACACATCACCTTTCCTGGTTAAAGATTTGCGGTCAGTGTTTATTCCTCCAGTCACAGCTCACCCTTAAATTAATTTTTTCAGGGGTTTCTACAGCGTCTTAAAAGAATTTAGATTATTTTTTTTTAAAGTCTACAGGCACCTGGTCCTGGGTTTCTCCCCCTTTTACAACGGTTGTGTGGAAAATAAGTGAAGGCGCCACGAGCTCCCCGGAAGCATCACATGCACAACAAAATAATAATGATGAACCTTTTTCCTATAAAACAACACGAACCTGAAACCTCCCTGGGAGGGCAGGAAAATGTGGTTTGAGGTGCTTGATGTTGCAAATCAAGAGCTTTTAGAGGAGTGTTGTGATGCTGAGGGCAGAGGGTTCAGTCGATTGACACTGGCCCGGTTTGGAAGTCCCCTAACGATTTTTGTGGGTTTTCAATCATTCTTTCCGGTTTGAAGGGGAAAAAAGAAATAGTTTTCACCGAGTGAAAAAAAACCCTTTTTTTAATGGGAAAATGAGTCAGGTCGTGCCTGGGCAGAGAGATTTTGGAGGGTGGGCACAGTCTCCATCCCCAGGGAGCTTTTGATTTACCTGCCCACATAAAAGGATTTTTTTTTTTTGGTGGAAAATACCCACCTGGGCTGGATTCAGCACCAGTTGTGCCTCTGGAACCCTTGGGAAAGAGGGGAAAACCCCAACAAACCCTCACCAAGCCCTCCAGCAGCTGCAGGAACAAGCCCATGGCTGTGATGGGGGTAAGTTCAGTCCTGGCTTTTTGGGGCCAGCTCCATTGGGATGATGAAGCGGAGCACCAGGAGAGGAAAACTCCTCCACTGCTGGTAAACACCAAAAGGGTTTTTTTTCCAGAGGAACTCGTCAGGAAGTTGTTTCAAGCTCCACCCTGGCTCCTCTGGGACTCCCTGGTGCCCAGTCCCGGGCTCAGGTGCAATTATTGAATAACAGGTGGGGGAACAACAGAGCTCAGGTTTCAGGTGAGGGAGAGAAGCACTCGGTGTTTTCAGCGCTGCTTCAAAACCTGGGCTCAGGCCTTTAATCTTTGCAGGGGTTTGGGGGGTGGTTTTTGGGTTTCTTTCCAAAGCCCAGCTCATTTTGTGGCACTGACCTGCTGCTCTCACCCTCAGGTGGGCTGATAAAACCCTCCTCTTTCCCCCTCTCTGTGCTGTGAGGTGTTTGTGGAGTCGGACGAGGCTTGCTCCAGTTTTTAGGACACCTCCTGAAGCAGGGCCCTGAGGGAAGCACCTCCCCAGCACTGCCACGGCCTGAGAATTACCTTCCTTCTGGAGGTTTCTCAGTAAAAGGAAAATAAAGCACGCTTTGCATGATTTCAGTTGTGGTCTGACTCAGCAGGAGACAGAAAAATGTTTTTTTCTATCCCGACGTGACTAAAAAGAGCCCTTTAAGGTCACAACCCTGCAAACACCCACGGGGGAATGTTCTTCAAGGTGTTTCTCCTGACTTGCAGATGTTCAAGGGCTCATCAAGTGACCAGGCTGAAACCAGGGACACAGGGAAATGTCAAAGGGGCAATATGGGGGATTTAATTGCTTTGCAGGAGCAAAAAAAACTCCTAAAACCTCCCACCTCTGACAAGGGAGGACTCCATTATTGTGACAGATATCCAAATACAAGGACAGCTTTTAGCCAGGCTTAAATTTCCTTTCCAGTGTAAGGCATCGAGGTGCAAACTATTTATCACCTAGGGCATGTTATTTGTGCAAAATTAACCTGTGAAAGGTGCTCTGATTTTAATTCTTGAAAGCATTATCAGGCTTTGACCCAGTCCCCAGTTCAGTAAAGTGCTCTCAGCACTCAGTGACCTCCCTGGCCTCAAAAAGCCAGCTTTTCTGTCTAATGAAATGCTGCAAGATCACAGAGTGTTCCGGAACAACAATAAAATAATTTGGGATAGGAAACCAGACTTGAAAGAAATCCATTTGAAGACTTCAGCACAGGCACATTATCACAAAATAAATAAAAAAAATTTTAAAAAAAAAGAGCTACACTCACTTTTTATGAAAGAAAAGCAAGTATTTTTCTACATTTTAGACACGCTTTTCTCTGTAGTGTAGTTATTAAAGTTATTGAAAAGCTCAGTGATAGAATCACAGCAGGGTTTGGGTTGGGAGGGACCTTAAATCCCACCCAGTGCCACCCCTGCCATGGCAGGGACACCTCCCACTGTCCCAGGCTGCTCCAAGCCCCAGTGTCCAACCTGGCCTTGGGCACTGCCAGGGATCCAGGGGCAGCCACAGCAATATCTGGGAATTCTATTCCAGGGCTTGCCCACCCTGCCAGGGAACAATTCCTGCCCAAGATCCCATCAAATCCTACTTTGAGCCATTCCCTGGCTCCTGTCCCTGCAGGCCTTGTCCCCAGTCCCTCTGCAGCTCTCCTGGAGCCCCTTTAGGCCCTGCCAGGGGCTCTGAGCTCTCCCAGGATCTTTCTTTCCCCCAGGTGAACATTCCCAACTCTCCCGGTCCGTCCAGTTGTGTCTCGGCTATGTCAGGCTCAAACCTGTCCTTTTGCCTCGGAGTGTCACCCCGGAAGGCAGCCAGGGAGGGAGGAGGGAATTAAATCCCGACAGCCAAAACAAATCCTGTTGGAGCCGCTGCCCTGTTCCCGGTGGGACACTGAGCCGCGTTTCCTGAAGAGCCTCACTCGAACTCTGTCCCGACGTCCTGAAACGATCCCGGAGCTCGGAATCTGCAGCGAGAGCAGCACNACAAAACACAAAGATGGAAAAATCAGGGATAGGAAGAGTTGAACCATTCCAGATAATTCAGGGACCTGAGCGAGCTGCTCAAGGTCACCAGGGAGAGGGACAGAGCTGCCTGCCTTGTCCCACCTGGAAAATCCTTTGCCTTGGGAGGGGTTGGGATGAAGTTTATCCATGGGGAGGAAATAAATCCCACATTTTGGAGGTTTCTGTGAGGGAAGCACAGCTGATGATGAGTCTGGAAGAACTCGTGGGATGCTCCTGTCACTGTCCTGGATGAAGGGGCAGGTGGGGCTGAGGCAGGTGGAGCCTGGAAATCCATGGGGGAGATGAAATCCACCTGCAGCTCCTGGAGATCCATGGGGAGCTGAGATCCACCTGCAGTTCTGGAAATCTACGGAGGAGCTGAAACCCTCCTGCAGCCCCTGGAAGTCCATGGGGAGCTGAAATCCACCTGCAGCTCCTGCAGGAGCCCACACTGGAGCAGGGCTCACACAAAATGTGTGGTCCCATGGGAATTCCACCCTGGAGCAGGTCCTGGCAGGGATCTGAGGCCCTGTGGAGAGAGGAGCCCATGCTGGAGCAGGTTTGCTGGAAGGACTTGGGTTTCTTTGGGAAAAGGGACCCTGTCTGGAGCAGGTCCTGCAGGAATGACTCCAAGGAAAGAGACCCACACAGGAGCAGCTTGATCCTGAAGAAGTGATCCTATGGGAAGTACCCATGCTGGAGAAGTCCATGAAGGACACTAGGGCACAGGGACATTGAGGGCACGGGGTCACCATGGGGACAGGAGCACTAAGAGAGTAGGGACACTGACAGTGACACTGAGGGCACAGGGACAGTGGGGACACAGGNACAGGGACAACGGAGGGACACCATGAGCATCGGGACATTGTGGGCACAGGGACACCACAGGGAGACCGTGGGTACAGGGACATCGGGCACAGTGACACCACAGAGATATTGGTGGCACAGGGACACCGTGGGCACAGGGACATCACAGGGGCATTGGGGGCACAGTGACACTACAGGGACACCACAGTGACACCTGAGGGACACTGTGGCACAGGGACGACACAGGGACACCCCAGGGACACCCCAGGGACCCTGGTGGCACAGGGACCCCGGGGGGGGCGCGGGGGCTGCGCTCCCCCAAAGGCCCGGCAGGGGGCGCGTGGCTCGAAGGCGCCTCCCAACGGAACTACAGCTCCCAGCGTGCCCCGCGGCAGGAGCCGCCCCCAAGGGCGCTGGGTGGGCGTGGCCGCGCCGCGCTTGCGCAGTGCGCGGTGACCCTGGGGGCGGCCGGGAAAGATGGCGGCGGCAGCCGGGCTCGCGTTGAAGGTGAAACTGGGGGGCGGCGGGGCCTGGGCGGCTTTGGGGGGGAACAGCGCCGTCTCCTGCCCTCAGGGACCTTCCCCTTCCTCCCGATCCTCGAGGGACGCGCCGACCTCGCCGTTCTCCCCCTTATTCCCCCCCAGGTGCGGCAGCTGAGTACGACGGCGGCGAGACCGGTGTCCAAGCTGGTCAAGGTGAGGGCGCAGGGAGGGTCCAAAAGGTGGCGAAGATAAGGGGCAGGGAGTGGCCTGAAGGGGTCGGGAGGAGTCTCCAAGCTGGGAGGGGAGTCGTGAGGAGGTCGAGGGGATCCCCAAGCCGGTCAAGGTGACAGAGCGGGGGTTTGTGATGGGCTCAAGGCGGGTGTTCCGAATGGTCACAGTGAGGGGAGGCTGCAGGGGTGGCTTCCGGCTGGCCAAGGCGACGGGCGGGGGGTCCCTCCCTGGGTCCCCCGTTCAGTGCCCACCTTTGCTCCCGCAGCCGCCCATCCAGGTGTATGGGCTGGAAGGACGCTATGCCACCGCCCTTTACTCGGCAGCCAGCAAGCAGAAGAAGCTGGAGCAGGTGGAGAAGGAGCTGACCCGGGTGTGGGTAAGGTGTTCCACAGCCGGGGCTCCCTGGGATGGGAGCAGAGGGGGTTGGACTCCTGTGACCTCTGAGACTCCCAGCCTGCTGGCACCTGTGCTGTCTGCCTGTGACCCTGGTGTTTAAATCGGATCTTGGGCAGGAATTGTTCCCTGGCAGGGTGGGAAAGCCCTGGAATAGAATTCCCAGAGCAGCTGTGGCTGCCCCTGGATCCCTGGCAGTGCCCAAGGCCAGGTTGGACATTGGGGCTTGGAGCAGCCTGGGACAGTGGGAGGTGTCCCTGCCCATGGCAAAGGGTGGGACTAGGTCCATCCAGTCTTTAAGGTCCATTCCAACCCAAACCATTCCCTGATTCTCTAGATGGACCTGCCATTTCACTCCCCATCAGTTCCAGAGCTCTTTGTTCTCATTCCAGCAATGCCCTTGTTCCCTGCTTTAACCACTCCAGGCAGGCCTTGTGATGCCAGGAAAACCCCTGGTGTTTGTCACATCCTTGTGTGTCCCCTCAGAGCCTCCTGAAAGACCCCAAACTGTCCAGTGTGGTGATGAACCCTCACACCAAGAGCTCAGTAAAACAAAAAGCCGTGAATGACGCCCTGGCAAGAGAGAAGATGTCCCCGATCACTGTCAACCTGATGAGTGAGTGCTCTCTTGGCTTCAGCAGAACATCCCAGCAGTGCCATGCACGGGGATGGCTGTTGGCTGCTGGGATCTGCCTCTGGTGGTGCTTTAACCCCTGGGTGTGGGGCTGTTTTGCAGATCTGCTGGCTGAGAACGGCCGCCTGCGTTACACCCCGGGCATCGTCTCTGCCTTCGGGAAGATCATGAGCGCCTTCCGAGGGGAGGTGGTGTGCACGGTCACCACGGCTCAGGTGGGCTGGGGAGCTCTGGATCCTGCCAGCAGGGAGTGGGAGAAAAGACAAACCTCTCCCGTTTAATGCTGCGCTCTGTGATTGAAGTACTTGCTGTGAGAGTGGTGAGCACATGTCTCACCTCTGAACAAACCAGGCTAAACAAACTTCTGCAAAGAGAGGGTTGATATCCAGCAGTTCCTCATCCAAAATGGATCCTGTTAATCCCATTTCAGCTCACCATGCCACATTTTTTATTCCTGCGTGCAAACCCAGGAACTGACGAAAGTCAGGCTGGTCTGCACGTAGAGCTGCCCCTGTTCTGATTTCATGAAACATTTTCCTGTTTGAAAGAAGGAGGGCACAAAGTGGTTGTTGTTCCTGTACTGTCCTTGGGTTACCCCTGTTCCAGGATGCTGCCTTCCTGGTGGAAGTGTGTCTTCCAAGGGATCTGGAAGAAAATTTGGGTTTTCATTGTATCATTTGAGTATTTTTAAGTCTTTCATTTTCCTTCTGTTCTTTTTTCCCAGCCCTTGGATGAGGCCAGCCTCACTGAACTGAAGAGTGCCCTGAACGAGTTCTTGACTAAAGGAGAGGTGTTGAAGCTGGAGACTAAGGTCTGGATTTTTGACTTACAAAGAAATGTCATTAAGTTCACGTTAAGGGCTTCTGTGTCTCTGATTTTTACAAAAGCAAAAGATTTTACCGAATCCAGTTGCTTTCTTATATAGTTCTTGTAGACATGATGATGTTTTAATTTCTAAAATGTTCGCTTTGGAATGCAATGACCATAAAGTTATCTCAAAAAAGGCCCTTTGAAAAGCTTTGGTTTGTTTTTTTTGGGGTTTTTTTGGGTTTTTTGCTTGTGTAAAACTTGTATCCTGCAGTAACAAACTTGTGCTGATCGACTTTCTGTTCATTGTTCCTTCCTTAGACTGATCCGTCAATCCTTGGTGGCATGATTGTCAATATTGGGGAGAAGTACGTGGACATGTCAACAAGGTCCAAGATCCAGAAACTCACTAAAATCATGAGAGAGACTGTCTAGAGCTGTCCTGGCCATTCCCAGGGAAACCTGTCGCATGGAAACAATAAAATTCTTCCTTCTTGTGGAGATGGTGCCGAGTGTTTTGGTTGGGGAAGCACAGTCCTGAGGGAGGAAGATGCTGAAGCTGCCCTGAGTTTCTGTAGCTACAGCTGAACGTTCATGGCACAGCTTGAAAATGTGGCTCACTCTGATTGCTGGGAAGGACATGGAAGGAGCACTGAGGGAGCTGATAAATGGGGTCAGTCCTGTGGAGGGTCTGCCAGGCTCCGCAGGGAACTCTGGAGGTTGGTCTGTACTGCCCAGCCCAAGGGAAGGGGTGCCAGGAAATGGCCTGAAGTTGCACCAGGGGAGGTTCAGAATACTGATTAGAAAAATACTCTCTGGAAGAGTGGTCAAGCCTTGGGATGAGCTGCCCAGGGAGGTGGTGGAGTCACTGTCTGGAAGTGTTCAGGAGGAGTCTGGATGCGGCTCTTGGGAAATGGTTTGGGGTGATGATGGATGATTACTGGGTGATCCTGAAGGTCTCTTCCAACCTTGATGAATCCATGACACAGGACTGTTTGGGACTGGATGTTCACCCATTTCTTCTGTCCACAGGGACCACCAATTGTCTCCCTCCTCCCTTGCCCAATATCCAGCAGCAGGGAGTCCCATGGCCAGTGATCCTCTGTGTGGGAGCAGCAGGAGGGAATTCTGAGCCCTTCTGCAGCCCTGAGAGAGGGGAAGGCAGGGACTCTCCTTTCATTCTTGCTTTTCCACACCAAAGGAGACTCCTGCAGTGGGAAAAGGAATTGCTCATAGTGGAGCTGCCCCGTGAGGCTCCAGCCCAGAGAGGTTTGGGAAGAGGACAGTGAGGTGTACCGAGAGCTGTGTGAAAGGGAAGAATATGTGACAAGAGGTCTCTGAATGGGAAGGAGATGTGAGAGGGCAGCAGGAGTTTGAATGAGAAGAGGACGAGAGATCCCCTGAGCTGTCCCCAGAGACAGATGGGAGTTCCTCAGAGGATTCCCAATGGGACGATGTCCAAGAGCTTTCCCAGAGTGAAGATGAGAGGTCCCAAGGCCTCTCCCCATGGGACGAAGATCTGCACTCCCACACCTCCCAGTGGGAAGACAGCAGTGAGCCGGAATCCTCCCAAGTCACAGCCAGCAGTGACAAGGAGCTGTCCCAAGGAGCAGAGGCTGGAGACCAGGAGCTGCCCCGATGGGAAGATGTGAGTGACCCAGAGCTGTCCCAATGGGAAGAACACGTGAGCAGCCAGGAGCTGTCCCAGTGGGGCCGTGCCATCGGCTCCAAGGTCTGGGACAGACCCTTGTGCCCGGGGAGCGACAAGGAGCCCAAGCCTTGTGCCCAGGGAGCAGCAGGAGGAGGCAGCAGTGGGGTCAGAGCAGGCAGTGAGGGAGAGGAAGGAGGACTCCAGTGAGGAAATGAGATGGTGGCAACACCTGGATGACCTGGAGCCTTTCCTGGTGACAGACCCAGAGATGTCCCAGGTGTCTGTCATAGGACACAGAGTGAGTATTTCTTTGGGACAGGCCATCCCAGTGCTTGTCCCTTGTGAGGCTTCGGTTGAGCACCTGGGACTGGAGCTGTGCCTGCCCCATACAGCCCCTCCAGCCCCTTGCCTGCCCAGCTGGGAGCCCAGGCCCCCAGGGAGCAGCAGCAGGAGGGGACAGCGTCAGCATCAGTGCAGGCAGTACAAGACAGTGAGGAGGGGACCTTGGCTGGGGAGGAGAATTAGGGGGAAGGTGACATCAAGCAAGAGCTTTCCCAGTGGGAAGTCACCAGTTTCCACAAACTCTCCTACTGGGAAGAATATTTGAAACAAGAACTGTCCAGAGAAAAGTCAGCAGCTCCAAGGACCCCTCAGACTGGGCAGAATACATCGAGCAAAGGCTGTCCCAAGATGTCATCAGCTGTGAGGAAGTTTCCGACTGGGAGGAAAACATTGGCAGAGGTGTGTCCAGAGGGAATGGCAGCAAATCCTCAGGACCCTCCGACTGGGACAATGACAGCTACAAGGACCTGGTGCGGGGGAACTGGGAATACGAGACCCAGCACAGCACCGGGACCAAGGCCTTGCTCCCCGAGGACGATGAGTGGGACGATATGAGTGTCCTGGAGCTGCCCCCAGAAGAG
>VZDJ01005178.1:738858-758932 GCA_008694505.1 Cyanoderma ruficeps
GAAATGGCCTCAAACTGCACCAGGGGAGGCTCAGCTTGGAGATTGGGCAAGGAAATTTCCCTGGCAGAGTGGTCAGGCCTTGGCAGGAGCTGCCCAGGGAGGTTTGGAGTCACTGTGTGTGGGAGTGTTCAGGAGGAGTCTGGAGGTGGCCCTTGGGGACAGGGTTGGGCTGATGCTGGTGCTGCTGGGGTGGCACTGGCTGATCCTCAGGGGCTCTTCCCACCTTGGGCATTCCATGGAAGAAAAGCCAAAGGCACCTGCACATCCTGCACCAAATATTCCGGGGGCCACGACTCCCAATCCATCTGCTCCCAGCCTCAACACCTTGAGGGCTGTGAGGAGTCTCCAGGATGGTCCCTCCCATCCCAAGGTCAGGTTCCTACAAAGTCCAGGTGCTGAGATGAAGTTCAGGTGAGCTTTAGAGTGACAGTCTGGAGGTGGCCCTTGGGGACAGGGCTTGGGCTGATGCTGGTGCTGCTCCGGTGCTGCAGGATGACCTTGGAGGTCTCTCCCAGCCCAGCCCATTCAGTGATTGTGTGACGGCTGCGGCATTGGAACCCCAGGCTGGGTTTGACGGAGCTGTTTGCCCAGCCCGGGGTACACAGAGCGAGGAGGGGCTGAGGCAGCATCGCCGGGAGTCGAGCTCCATCTGCCGGGAATTCCAGCGAGGCACAGCGGCCTCGGCACTCCGGGAACACCTTCCCTGCCGTCCTGCCCTGCCCTATCCCCCTCTGCCCGCGCTCCTCAGGGGATGCTTTCCCCCCACGGGCCGACAGGGCAGAGCAGAATCCCCGCTCTGGCAGGACTGGCCAGGCCGGGCTCTGAGCAGCCTCATCCTTCCCCTGGCACAGCCTGGCAGAGCTGAACTGAAGCAGGAGCAGCCACTCCGTGCAATTCTGCTTCTGTGTTGTACAGGTGTGATGCACAGAGTTTGGGAATATCCTGAGTTAGAAGGATCCTGAGAATATCCTGAGTCAGGCACCCACCAGGATCATCCAGCCCAGAGCCCCAACAATCCCCCCTGGGCATCCCTGGCAGCGCTGTCCAAAGGCTCCTGGAGCTCTGGCAGCCTCGGGGCCGTGCCCATTCCCTGGGGAGCCTGGGCAGTGCCCAGCACCCTCTGGGGGAAGAACCTTGCCCTAAAATCCAACCTCAATCCCTGCTGGAACAGCTCCAGCCGCTCCCTGGGTGCTGTCAGGTCACAGGGAGCAGAGACTGGAGCTGTCCCTTGGAGGAGCTGTAACCCCAATGAATCTCCTCTCAGTCTCATTTTCTGGACAAGCCAAGATCCTTCAGCTGCTCCTTGTGTGGCTCCTCCAGACCTTTTCCCATCTTTGTATCCTCCTCTCGCCACTCTCTAAGAGCATTAATGTCCTCCTCACCTTGTGGTGCCCAAAGCTGCCCCTGGGGCTCGAGGTGAGCCCCAGCACAGAGCAGAGCTGTGACCTTTGCAGCCCCAGAGCTTAATCAGCTTAGAAGGACCCACTCCCATCTTCTGACCCAAATGGTTTCAGCAATGCCATCTGTTCAGTTTGTGTTTAACATTTCCAGAGGGTGTGGGAACAGCCAAGGGTTTTTTTTTTGTTCCCAGGGCCTGTGTCCATGGCAGTCACGGCCTCTGGCTGTTTCCCCCATTAAGTCCCTCTCCTCTCTGACAGGGAAAAATGAATTCTTCTTCCATCCACCCCAGCTCAGCCATTCTCCAGGAAGACCTGAGTCAGATGTTTGGTACCTAAACCAAATACCTGAGGAAGGTGGGGAAGAGGGAGACAATTGCTGGAGGGAGACACACAGCTACTGAACCAGCCTAATGTAAACAAGATCTAAAGCGAGAGTTCAAAGTTATTAAAACTAGGGGAAAATGCCAAAGAAGGAAATTCTTCTCTGTTCAGTCACTCAGCTCTGCGGCCAATGAAACCTGCTTCATTATCCCTGAAAGGTGATTTATGGGCATGTTTTTAGAGTGGAGACAACAATAACAACAACTGTGAACCTTTTCATCCTCGGAGCTCAAAGGGCTTCTCAAAGATCAGCGTCACTTGTGCCAGGAGGAAACTGAGGCACGGGAAGGGAGGGATTTTGCTCCAGCAAGTGGAGAAGCCAGGGAATAAACCCTGAGCAAGGCACAATAAGATGCATCACTCAGCAAACAGAAGCCAGAAAGCTCCATCCACAGAGTGAGTGGTGGTACAGATGAGAAAAAAGGCACCTGAGCAATTGAATTCAGAGAAATGCTGCTGGGAGAAAATGAGGTTATTCTCCTCCTTGCCTCCATCACAGAAGAGAATCTAATTCCTAAGATGGTTTAGCTCTAATACATTTGTTTTATGAAGGATTAGGGAAAAAAAAAATCAGGAGTTTTGTTTTTTTGTTTTGTTGGTTTTTTTTCCCCCAGCTTTTTACAACTGGAGAAACCACAATTTGGGGGACTCTTCTTGAATCTTTTTAATAGACAACCAAAAACCTCATTCTCTTAACAGAACTGGGGTTTGTCTCCTAGAACTTCTTTCTGTTTCCTAATTGTAACACCCACCTGGGGGGGATAAGAAATTGGAAATATAATTCTGCTCATTTAAAGATTTGGAATAGATCTGACCTCCTGCTTGGCCCTCTTCTCCCCCGACTCCCTCTTCCCTCCTGTGCCACCAAAACCGTCTCTGTGTGGGAGGCGCATCTCAATATCCCTGTCGATATTACTGCAAAATATATCAACAAATATCCCTCACAGAAGTGTCTGGAGGGGGGTTCTCTCTTTCCCCACTTTTCCCTGAGTGTTCTGTAGTCCTAAAAGCCTTGAGAAGTGGCAAAATTCACCACCCACACAGAGGGGACTCCTTGAGTGGCTCGTTTCTCGTCTTTAGTGCAACCACACTGAATGAACACTTGGAAGCTTCTGGAATGGATTATGTTAGATTATTCAATAGATTATTGATTTTAATGAGAATCAAGGTGCATGAAGGATTTTAGGGAGTTGAAAATGTCCAGCTTGGCCGTGGGACACTGAGAAAGGAGATCAGTATTTTCCAGCAGGTGATGTGGCTGAAGACCCAGGGAAGTTGGGCAGTACACAAAGGGATCCCAAAAATCAACTCAGGTTAATGGGATCACGCTGGGAAAGGCAGGACTAGGAGGTAAAACAGCTGCACCTTTAACACCTTAGAGCTGCAGAAGCACCCAGGTGACCCCCTGGGGTCACAGCCACGGTCTGGACAGCACTGAAAATCAACCAAAATCCCTGGATTTTGGCCCCTCACACCTGGGGCTGCTTGGAAATATTTGGGATGGCCTGTGTTGCAGCCTGCTGACTCACCCCAACCTTGCCATGCAGCTTCCCACAAAGGGATGATCCTGGAAGGGCCAGAGCATTCCCAGGATTGGCAGGCTCCAACCTTTGGCAACGAAGATCTTTCAGCTTTCATCATTTCCAAAAGGATGCCACCGGACAATTTTTCAGGGCCACACTGACAGGGTTTTGCCATGTGCAGAAAGGTTTTGATTTTTCGTGCAGAAAGTTTTGATGTTCAGTTCTAAAATAGGACAACTTCCACACATCCAGCCCCAAAATCATAAATCCCATGGGATGGACACATTGGCTGGGATCACACAACCCTCAAAATTATCTGTGCTGGGCTGACATCTCCGTGCTCCTGGTCTGCAGGAAGCTGGAGAAATATCAGAGATGAGGGATTAGAACTCAAAAAGAAAGGATTTTCTTTCCCTCCTCCTCCTCCACGAATTTAGCCACAGTTTTATGGGGCAAAAATGAAACTGGAAACGTTCCTCTGTAAAATAACCTTGATTCAGAACAACTCATTTCAGAAAGGAAGGGTGAAGTTTGCCACGGAGGCTTCCTGTAGGGATTTTGCTGTTTCTGTGAAAATTCACCGATTTTTCAAGGAATTCCAGGTCCCTTCCAACCCAAACCGTTCTGTGATTCTATGAACTGGGAGCTCTCAGTCCTGACGGGTTCTGCTGGGAGAAAACAGGGAAATAAATCCCAGCAGGAAGGAATAAAGCTGGTGGCGTTGAGGAGCACTTGTAGAGTTCCTCCTCAAGGAGCCGTGCCTGGCTCTCCTCTGCTCTCGGGATGTGTAAATTTGCCACAATCTTCCCCAAAAAAGCTACATGTGTTCCTGTGTCGGAGGCATTTGGAAGTGAAGCAGCCTGAGGGGCTGAGTGCTCCAGGAAAACGATGGTGGGTCGACAGGGAGCAGGTTCCTTTTCTTTCTCCAGCCTCCCTTCCCCGAGGAACGAGGTTTTTCCGAAGCCCTCAGCGCAGCGCTGCCCCCTCCCTGCTCGGCCGGCAGAAATCTGTGCATTAGATTTGCTCCCGAAATTGTTTTATCCTCCCGTCGAAAAAAAAAAAACCCAAACAATTCCCAGACAGTGACTCGTGCTGACTAATCCAGTCTGGGAGACTTCGAGGTGTCCCTGTAACTTAAAACCAGCAAACAAGCTTCCTAATTCAGTAGCTAGACATTCCACCGGGGACCTGGAGGTTCTGGGCTTTTATTTTCCTTCTCCTCAGGGTTAAACGTGCTTTTTTATCTGCGCTGTGCCTCCCTCCCCCAGCGGGCAAGGAGCTGGGGATGAGCTGGAATTCGGACATTCCTTTCCTGCCGACGCTTAAAAGTCCTTCGGGACGGGGAAAAAACAGGGAGCAAAGGTGTTGTTATTCCAGACAGGAGATGAGGGCTGCCTGGAGTAATAATTGAGATATTCCCAAATCATCTCGCAGCCCTGTATGAAACTCGGTGTTGCAAAAAAGATGCTGGGACAAGGGATTAAAAAACAACAACAACAACAACAACAACAACAAAAAAAAATCGTAATTTTGGCCTTTTTACCCAGCAGGGCTGAGTCAGATTTTAGTCATGTCTGGAAAGCACGGGAGGCTTGCAGCCCGGCAGGGGCAGCAGGGACAGATTTCTGAGCTCTGGAGGTTGTGAAGGAGCCCTGTCTGGGAGCAGATAATGCAGTTTATTGTCTGCTCCGTGGCCACACAGGCTGAGGCAGGAGCCAGCATTCCAGGGAAAGGGATCTCGCTCCTGCCCCACGGATCCAACAGAGTTGTGTTGCTGCTGGGAAGGGGAGAAGGCGTGGGCACCCAAGGGAGCACACCTGGGTTACTGATCCAAAAAATCCCTGTGGGGCTGGACACACACCTGGGTTATTTATCCAGAAAATCTCTGTGGGGTTGGACACACACCTGGGTAATTTATCCAAAAAATCCCTGTGAGGTTGGAGAAAAACCTGGGTTATTTATGCAGAAAATCCCTGTGGGGTTGGAGAAAAACCTGGGTTATTTATCCAGAAAATCTCTGTGGGGTTGGACACAAACCTGGGTTATTTTATTTATCCAGAAAATCCCTGTGGGGTTGGACACACACCTGGGTTATTTATCCAGAAAATCCTTGTGGGGCTGGACAAAAACCTGGGTTATTTATCCACAAAATCCCTGCGGAGCTGGACACACACCTGGGTTATTTATCCAGAAAATCCCTGTGGGGTTGGACACACACCTGGGTTATTAATCCAAAAAATCCCTGTGGGGTTGGACAAAAAACCTGGGTTATTCAGAAAATTCCTGTGGAGCTGGACACACACCTGGGTTATTGATCCAAAAAATCCCTGTGGGGTTGGACAAAAAACCTGGGTTATGAATCCAGAAAATCCCTGTGGGGTTGGACAAAAATCTGGGTTATTTAGCCAGAAAATCCCTGTGGGGTTGAACATGCACCTGGTTTATTTTTCCAGAAGATTTTTGTGGAGTTGAACACGCACCTGGGTTATTTGTCCAGGACACGTGTGTGCGTTTGGACACACACCTGAATTATTTTTCCAGGACACCTGTGTGGACCTGGATGGTGCCTTGAGGGCTGATGGTGCTTAATGAGCCCTCCAACAGTGGCCTCTGTAATTACAGCTCATTAAAAGCTGGGTGAGAAGTGCCACGAGAAGTCAACAATGATTTGCATTCCCCCTCCTGTCACCACCCGCAGCCTCCAGCCTTGGTCTTCATCACCTTGGGTGCCCTCTCCTCCTCCTCCTCCCTCGAGCAGCCAGGCGGGGAGGGTTGAGCTGGACCTTCCCAGTTGCCCAAACTTGTGGTGGGGTCACCTCTGGGTCCCCTCTGGGTCCCGTGGGCTCTCAGCTCCCTCTTTTCCAGCTGCCCTGGGCAGGGAGGGAGGCGGAGGGGCAGGAGAGGGAGCTCGCCCGGCATCGAGGAGCCGCCGCTGCCATGGAGCGGCACAGCCACTCTGGAAACGGGGATTTGGGATGGCAGGGATTGTCCTCAGTCCAGCTGCCTGCCAAGGAAGGACACGGCCTTTCCCACGGGGACAGGCAGCGGGATCCATGGGTCTGCTCCAAGTGGGATCCATGGATCTGCTCCAAGTGGGGTCCATGGGTCTGCTCCAAGTGGGATCCATGGGTCTGCTCAAAGTGGGGTCCATGGATCTGCTCCAAGTGGGCCATGGATCTGCTCAAAGGTGGATCTATGGATCTGTTCAGAGTGGGATCCATGGATCTGCTCCAAGTGGGGTCCATGGATCTTCTCCAAGTGGGATCTATGGATCTGCTCAGAATGGGATCTATGGATCTGCTCCAAATGGGATCTATGGATCTGCTCAGAGTGGGATCCATGGATCTGCTCAGAGTGGGATCCATGGATCTGCTCAGAGTCGGATCCATGGATCTTCTCCAAGTGGGATCCATGGGCCTGCTCAAAGTGGGATCCATGGATCTGCTCCAAGTGGGATCCATGGATCTGCTCCAAGTGGGCCATGGATCTGCTCAAAGGTGGATCTGTGGATCTGTTCAGAGTGGGATCCATGGATCTTCTCCAAGTGGGGTCCATGGATCTTCTCCAAGTGGGATCCATGGATCTGCTCAGAGTCGGATCCATGGATCTTCTCCAAGTGGGGTCCATGGGTCTGCTCAAAGTGGGATCCATAGATGTGCTTGAAGTAGGATCCATGGATCTGCTCCAAGGTGGGTCCATGGATCTGCTCAGAGCGAGATCCATGGATTTTCTCAAAGTGAGATCCATGGATCTGCTCAAAGGTGGGTCCATGGATCTGCTCCAAATGGGATCCATGGATCTGCTCATAGTGGGATCCATGGATCTGCCTCCCCTTCCTCTCCATAACCAGAGCTCTGCGTCTCTGTTCTCTGCACCATCTTCAAAACCCAGCAGTAAAATATTCCTGCTGAGATGCCCTTGGGGCGTCATATTTTTGGGGTTTGTTTTGACTGTGGCTATTTGTGGCTTCTTCTCCTGCCTGTCAAAACCAGGGGCAGAATAAACCCGAGCTCTGCCTCGAGGGGAAAGCTCTGGGGTTTCTGGGGTCAGGGGAGGGATCTGCAGGGGAGTCTCTTCAGAAACACAAGTGCAATGCTTTAGGGTGTGTTTTAGGGTGACTGTGGTGTGTGTATTTTTAATTGTTTGTTTTGTGTGTTGCGTGTTTTTAAGATTGATTAAATAACTGTTAGAATCTGCTCTGAACCGAAAACCCAGGGGAGCACCAGGAGCTGCACCTGTGGCCCGCCGGGCCTGCACCTGGGTGTTTTCCAGTGCCAAAAAACCCCGAGACTGATAAAAAACTAAGAGAGCCGAACTAACTCACGGCAAGAACTTCTCTCAATTTTGCCATCTCTCTCTCTCTTCGGACCAGCAAAATGTTTTCCTGTTTCATATTATTCATTCCCTATACTTGCGGGCAGTTTGTTTGTTAAATAAATAGTTTTTTCCACTTTTCTCCGAGGAAGTTCTTTTCCCAGACCGACTGGGGGGAGGGACCATTTAGGTTTTGCTCTCCAGAGGAACCCCCACTCGGAGGTTTCCTCCCAAATTTGCCCTGAACCAGGACAGGGTGGTGCTGGGAGGAAATGTCAGGGGGCCCACGCTGAGCAGGAAAAGCGAAAACCACGTCAGAGAGGTGGAGGGGCCAACATTGATCTCTAAAGATTCAGTCACTGTCTCCTCTCAGGGTTTGGGCCTTCATTTTAAACAGATTGTAGGGACCATGGTGTGAGAGACGGAGGGTTGTCACCCCGCGAGCTGGCAGAAGAAAAAATGCACCTTTGGTGCTTTGCTTTGGAGATGGTGTTTCATTCACTGAGAGGAGCAGCTGAAAACCAATCCTTGTATAGATAAAATATATAGAAATAAAAAATATATAATATATAAAACATTATATATAAAATATATAATATTATATAATATCTAATATATAATATCTAATATCTAATATATCATATATCATATATCATATATTNATACATTATATATTATACATTATATATATTATATATTATATATTATATATTATATATTATATATTATATATTATATATTATTATATATTTATATAACTTAATAGAAATAAAATATATATAAAAATTATATATAAAATATCTAACAGCTTGGTCTGGAAGGATCCCTGCCCACAGCAGGGATCTTTAAGTTCCCTTCCAGCCGTTCTGTGATTCCCTGGTTATTGTGGAGAAGGACATTACCGAAAACTACTTTAATATTCTGCAATATCTCGTGCAGGGCCAATATTAGAAGATATTTCATCTCTATCTACGGATGTCTGGATACAGAGGTTTTCAAAATCAACTTTCAGTATATTTGGCTCATTTTGTAAGCTCGGTACACCCATAGTAATGTTTCGTTAAGGCTTCTGTTTCATTATTTATTTAAAGAGGAAAAAAACCCTTTTTTCCCCCTTTGAATGAATCAATAAATAAATAATTTTATTCTCTGAAGAGGAAAAAAAAATCTTTTAAGTAATGTGACCTTAAAATCTGTTTTGGTGCCTCTCAAGGAAGGTTTGAACCATCAGCAGCAAAAAGGATCCAATCCAAGGAGGAAAAGATGAAGAAAAATAAGAGCTGTAGGTGAATCTGAAATACTGAAATTTAATTGAGAAAACCGGGGATAAAATGCAATTATTGGCCTTCTGTAGATGCAAAAATCTCATTTGATGGAATCATGGAATGGTTTGGGTTGGAAGGGACTGATGTTATGAGCGACGCACCCTCAGCATCCTCTTCCTGGTGGCTCCTTTTTCCCTGAGAGGGGTTTTTTTTTTGTTTTCTCCCAGCTAAAAGAATGCACCAGGCTCACCTGCGTACTTGTCAAACATTTTTATTTGTCATTCACACTAATTATGATATTGAATTTACAGAGGAAACTGTGGTACAAAGAAAGAAAGAAAAGAAAGAAAGAAAAAAAGAAAAAAACAAAGGAAGAAAAGTGTTCATTAGAACTACTGCAGCAGTCCAGCTGCTCTGGGTAGTTGTAATGAATTTTCCTGTGGTGCTGGACACAGCCATCCCTGTGGACAGCAAGGATTTACCCTGGGGTGGCATCTAGAGATTTCTGGGGGGAAAAAATAAAAAATCTATTCTCTTTTCCTATCTGGTTCCAAAAATCAGCAGCCACCCCCTCCCCTTCCTCCCTTCCCAGGAAGAAAAAATCCCAGGTAATCAAACCCCCCCTCCCAAAAAAAAATAAAAATCCCAAACCTGATGGTTTCCCTTTGAGGAAAAGATCAACATGAAAGGGAAAATGTTTTGTAAACAGAGCCAGAAAATGCTGAACAAATTCCCACTCTGATGGGGCTGTGTCCCCCCCTCAGCCTCACCACCTCACACTGAAATTTTGGTTTTAAAAAGGGCTGGAATCGTCCAACCCAAAATACCACAAATAACCCACAGATTTTTTTTTTTAATTTTCTTTTTTTTTTGCACGTTTGTTTTCTCCCCTACCACAAACAGGTGAAGGATGTTGGATAGAGACCATGCTATAACTGTTTACAAAAGTGAATAAAATGTAGTTCCTCTCGAAGCCTAAAAAATAACTAATTGGGAAAAGAAACAAGTCTCACTACAGTATTTCAGCAAACACAAAGGTAAGTTCATTAAAAACACAGGAAAAAAAAAAGAAAAAAAAGAGAAAAAATGCAGAGTAATTACAAGCACTAAATATTTTGGCTAGGAAGCTTTGGAAATCTATTTACAGACATAAATACAAGTAACTCTGGGGATGCAACCCTTGAAGGACGAGGAGAAAAATGCCGGGACTGACCCGGCGACGTGAACAAAATCCCGAGGGGAAAACGGTACAGGGCAGGAAAAACGAGGCAGAGTTTTGCTCTGAGGACAGAAAACCGATCCACTCCTCCCTGGATTTCTGACACACCCGTGGAAAAGCTCGCCCAGGAAGCAGCAGTGAACGTCTGAGCAGTGAAATTTGGGATGTTTTGGCAAAGGCCTGTTTGGAGGAGAGGATTCCTCTCCTTTCCCCGTGGAGAATTCGGCAGTTGTACAAATCAAACCCTTCACAGCAGAGACGCCCTCTGCATCCTCCTCTCCCTTCATTTAAACTCTTAAATGAGTCGAAATGTTGTTGGAGAGGGAAATATTTGTCCTCAGAGCCAGCAAAATTTACGTTGGAGATGTTTGACGTGGACAAGGAGTTGCGGAAGGAGCACCCGACTTGAGAGTAGGGACAGCCAGGAGCTGGATTTTGGGAGGCTGAGGTACCTAAAGCACTCTGCTGATGCAGCTCGGGAGCAGAAGCACAAGAAGCCTCTTTTTCTGATCACATTCAGCTCCCAGGATGATAAAACAATATAAATATATACAAATTTTAGCCGTATAAAAATAGATACTTCTACACTTGGAGATGGGGATGGGGGAAATGTTTTATCCCAGTGTCTTTTTTTTTCCGCCTGTCAAGTCTCTTAAAATACAACAGGAGAGACGGGAGAGCATTTTCACAGCCTTGCCATCCTTAGTGATGGCTGCAAAACCAAATATTTGAGGAAACTGTGGTTTCTGATGAGTGAATACACTGAAACCCGCAGTGATTAAGCAGATTAATTGCCAGGGATAACGAGCTTGGCTTTCCCTTTCCTTTGCAGCGCTGGACATACCCAGAGAGGTTGGGCTCCAAAATTTGGTTGCTGGCAATAAAAACGTGGGAAACGCTGGGAAATCCCAGAAAAGTGTCCTTAAGGACACAGGGAAATGTGGTGGTGACCAATTCTGTATTTCCTCATCTCGTCCAGACTGGGGAGAGCCAAACCAAACCTCACCTTTAGGATGAGTGGAGGCAGAGGAGAGGCACAGACCTAAGAAATGTTTGATTTAGGGTCTGAGAGTCACCAGCTCCCTGTTCCTGGGAATCCCTGATTTTTTAGCTGCCAGGGTGGGTGGGTCTCAATTCTGGGGGCTAAAATGCTTGAACAGAAAGGAGGTTGTGGTGTCCCACAGGTCTGGGAATGTGGTGACCACGTTGACCTCACCTGGTGGCCACACTGACCTCACCTTGGTGACCACACCGACCTCACCTTGGTGACCACACTGACCTCACCTTGGTGACCACACTGACCTCACCTTGGTGACCACACCGACCTCACTTCTGCCACGGGGCTGAACTCAGGAAATCATCAAATCACGGAACAGTTTGGGCTGGAAAGGGACCTTAAATCCCATCCAGTGCCACCCCTGCCATGGCGGGGACACCTCCCACTGTCCCAGGCTGCTCCAAGCTCTGTCCAACTCGGCCTTGGGCACTGCCAGAGATGGGGAATCCACAACCTCGCAAATTTCACAGGGACGTATTTATTCCAAATATCCCACCTAACCCTGCCCTTCTTTATTTTAATATCATCCTCCTTGTCCTACTACTCCATGCTTTTGTTAAAATTCCCTCTCTGGGTCACCTGGCCCTTCCTGGCTCCTCCAAGCTGCGTTTCTACTCCCAGCTCTGTGCACGTTGGTGGTCCAGTCACAAGGCAGATGCAGATGTGAGGGCTGCAATCAATTACAGTTTTAATTGAGAGCTGCGATAAATCAGGGTTTGAATTGCACAGAATGTGCTGAGTGGATTCTGCAACGGAGCTACTGCTCAGTGATGGGGACTTTCTTTTTTCTTTTTTTTTTTTAGGGTGCTGAAGAGGTGAGAGTCCAACTGTGGAAATGCTACAACCAGGAGGGGTTTCTGTATTTCTGCATTCAGCAGGGTCTCCAGACCTTCAAAACATATTCCCGATAAGATTTGGATGTTTTCTGTCCTTTTTCAGAGCAAACTCTGGAAAATGATAAAGGCTATTCCATTAAATGAAAAGCACAAGGCCATGTGTTTTAACAGAAGCATTCTGGGCTTTTGCTGAGATCTCTTGAAACACTCCCTATTTTCTGCACAAAAACGACCTTATTGACAATGGAAATTCTTCTCTTCTTTTCAATACCAAAGTGCTACTGCATCCAAATGAAACAAAGAAGCAAAATCATATATATATATATATATATAAGAGCAAACTTGAAAAACAAATGGTTTTAAATAAGTCCAGCTGTTTTGCTGCCTGCAGCCAAGGATCTTTTTAATTTTGAACCCTTTTAACTTTTTTTTTTCCTTTTTTTCTTTTTTCAAAACATCAAACACTGATCTGAAGCCCTGCTTTCAAATACCCTCTGAGTTGACCTGCAATTGTTTCTCCGCTCTGAGAGGTACATTAAATAACAATCAGCTCGTTTGGGACGCACACAGCGTGTCAACATCAGCAGTTTGGAGTTAAGGAGTAGTACAAGAGCCGCTTTCAGAGCAAACCCTCAATAAAATAGTGCCAAAAAACGTTTACAGTGACATCTGATATGTTTGTGCTGGGACACAGACGGGCGGCGGTGACGGCAACGTGCCGAGCCTGCTGCTCCTAGTAAAAGCCTTGTAGATTTACTACAGGGCACAACACCAACTTTAAACAGCCCTCCTCTTCTCCCAGGAGATGGAAACGGAAGGATTCTCCCGGTTCTGGCTTTTTTTCTGGAGCTTCCCAGGTGAGCTGGACAGCCCCGTGCAGGAAGGGATCTGTTTGCCAGCAGAATTTAACGCGGCTTCTGTGCTGCGCAGAAATCCTGGGAGTAAATCTCACCCAGATCCCGGCAGAGCCAGGACTTCCCCCTTGCCGTGGGAATCACAGAACCGGGGAATGGTTTGGCTTGGAAAGGATCTTAAAGCTCGTCCACCAAAATTGCCACGGGCAGGGACACCTTCCTCTATCCCAAGCTGCTCCAACCTGGCCCTGGACACTTCCAGGGATCCAGGGGCAGCCAGAGCTGCTCTGGGAATTCTATTCCAGGGCCTGCCCACCCTGCCAGGGAACAATTCCTAATTGCCAAGATCCCATCCAGCCCTGCCCTCTGGCACTGGGAAGCCATTCCCTGCCTCCCGTCCCTCCAGCAGGTATTTAATTAGGGAATATTGAATTTGCCTTAGGGAAGTATCTACATCCTGATTCCTGATCCTGAGGGTCACTGCTGGTGACAAAACTAGGAGGAGGGACAGATGACTCCAGCACTTGGAAAGGTACAGAAATTCCCAGGGATTTCGGTGCCTTCCAGCAGGAATTGGGCACCTCAATGCCTCTGAGGATCTAAGCTGAGTAAAACGAGAGTGAGATAACTGTAAACAATATTTTTAGGGAATTAGGAGGTCACTTTTGCCCATCGTTATTCCAGCCGTTTTCAATGTGAGAAATTTGACTTTGGCTGCTACCAAAAAAAGGCAATTGCTGATTTTTTTCTTTTTAATATAAGCATATTTAAATAATAATAGTATCAACAAAATAAGAAAAGTCTAAATATCAAGCATAAATATCAATGAACTCATCAAAGAAATACAGTAGTTGAAAATGACCCAAGGCTGTGGCCGTTGTGTTAAAAAAAAAAATAAAAATCCAAGAGATAAAAAGTTAAATTAACTCATTGAAAAAAGGGGCTGATTCTTTCAGTTGACAAAGCAAGAAAGAAGCAAGCATGATTAAAACAAAAAAAAAAAAGAGCAAAATCTTTTTTTTTTTCTTTGCAACTTATAAGGTGCCGAGAGAAGTAAAACAAATTAGATGCAAAGCAGGATGAGCTGCATCCTAAAAAAAAAACAACCAAAAAACCAAACCGAAGAACACCAAAAAAAATGAAACCCAAAACAAAACCAAACCCCCAGCAATAAAAAAATTCCGTATTCTTTGGAATATACAAACAAAACGAAGAAAAGAAAGAGCGAAGTCCAACATATAAAACCTCTCATTCACAGCATTGCTAAAACAGAAGCGTTCACAGTTTCCCTCTGGGAATCTTCCTATACTTCCTTACACTTAAGACGTCCATAAGATGCAGTAAACTCGCTAAGATTTATTTTTTGGTNTTTTTTTTTTTTTTAAGGTTTTAACTCTTAAAAATAGAAGTGAACCGAAACTCTCTTTTAGGGCTCGTGGAGACCTTCGAGGCCGGGCGCGTTGGGAAGCCACAGGCCTCGGAATCAGGCTGGATAATGGAATCCCTTCTACCCATCATTTACTACCTCTGCACCACCAGCTGGGCCGTCCTCCTTTCCAGAAACTCCTTCTCCTGCCGGGAATTCTTTACTGAAACGACTCGGCCAAGCCAACGCTCCTGTGGAGCGCCGACTTCGGAAAGCTTTGCTCCTGAAACTCGTGGATGAACGCGGCACGGGGCCCACAAGGAGGAAGTTTTCTGGGAAATCCCTCCGGGGGCGCGGCGCCGGGAAACGGGGGAAATCCCGTTAGTCCTCGACCCTTTGGAGCCGCTCTCCTCAGTAAGGTCTCCACACGGCTTCCTCCAGCCGCGCCGTGCTGGCCATGTTGGTGGGCGAGTTGCTGTGGCTGCCCTCGGCCTCCACCACGTCGCTCTGGCCGGGCAGGTTGGGGTTGAGCAGCGCGGAGCCCGTGGAGGCGTTGGTGCAGGGCGGGTGGATGCGGGGCGGAGAGCGATCCCCGCCGGAGATCATGGAGAACTGGTAAGACCCCGCCGAAGTGCCGTAGTAAAGGTGGTAGGAAGGGGAGCCGGTCTGGAAAGGGCCGCCCTGAGCCTGGGAGGAGCCGGGGTAGGGCGGAGGGAGGTAGGTGTGGTACCGGGTGGCCGTGGACATGGCCGACATGCCGATGCCGATGGCGGAGCTGACCGGGGTGGGCGTGTAGGTGAAGGCGCCCGGGTAGTGCATGCGGGGGTCGGAGATGGACGGCAGCGCCGGGAAGGAGCGGTCGATCCCCACCCGCGGGTCGCTGAACGCCGTCAGGTCCGACGCTCCTGGAGGGTGGGGAAAGGGAAAGGAGGAGGGGAAGTGTTACTTTGAGCTTTCTGCCTGTCGCGGGGCGAAGCTGGGCGTGTCCCAATTCAGGAACACTGGAATGAATCTCAGGACACGGCTGTTGTAGAAAAACTCTCTATCTAATTTTATTTTGACTCCAGTATTTATAGATATGTACAGAGGTCAAGGGATTGGCTGCACAGGTCGCCACNTTCTTCTCTCAGAGGTGAACTATGTAAACATTCTAAGAATAGACATTATTTACATGAGGCTGCGTGTGAAACTTCTACAGAAAGACAAAAGACAGAAAAACTCAGGGCAACATCTGTCTTTTTGTCTTAGTGAAAAACTTTCACATGCAGCTCCATCTAAACAATGTCTATTTTCAAAATGTTTGCACACTTCTCCTCTGAGAGAAGAAACGATGGTGATCAGGTTGAGAGGTAGCAACCTCTGTAGCCAACCTCTTGACCTCTGTACAAATGTATAAATAGAGTTAAATTTGTAAATAAAGTAGAAAAAAAGGATGTTCCCTCACGATACTCTGTACCTGTTTTCTTCCTGTCCCTGAAGTGGGACACGCCCAGCCTCAGCAGACAACAGGGAAGTGTTACAGGAGGTGGGGAAGAAGGTCTGAGAGCATCGAGGCCAAGCTGTGACCCGTCACCACCAGTGCCACATCCAGGCTTTTCCTTGGACACCTCCAGGGAATTTAAATAAGTGAGCTGAGTTTTGGTAAACCAGTCACGGAGTTAATTAGGTTGGGGAAGATCCCAAAGGTCATCGATTCCATGCTGTGACACATCCCCACCTTGTCACCCTGAGTGCCACCTCCAGGCCTTCCTTGGGCACCTCCAGGGATGGGCACTCCAAAGCTCCCTGGGCACTTCCAAGGCCTGAGCGCCCTTTCCATGGGGAAATTCCTGCTGCTGGCCAAGCTGAGCCTCCCCTGGCCCAGCCTCTCCCTCCGAAATGTCCCACAGGAAAGTCAAATCTTGCTCTGCTCTGTCTGACATCCATGGAATTCCATCCTGCCCCGTCCTCTCTTTCCCTGCCCAGATTAAACAAGTGGAGCAGATCCTCTTTAGGAAGGCTCCTCATCATGACTCAGGTTAATGGAAGGTCTCATCCCCAGAGCTGGCACCTCTGCCTGGTTAAGATAACAACAATAATAATTATGGAGGAAAAAAAAAAAAAAAGTCTTTCCAGAAGAAAGACAACTTCTCCTGGCAGCCAAAGGCGTGGAGTCTGCAGCAGAGGAGCCGTGTGCTGAAGGAAATATTCCCGAGGAGGAGCAGAGGGAAAACAAAGCCCTTGGCTCTCCCCAGCTGAAGGAAATACTCCTGAGGAGGAGGAGCAGAGGGAAAACAAAGCCCTTGGTTCTCCCCAGGTTCCAAGCTGGAGCAGACTGAGTCTGGGATTCTTGGAGCCAAGCTCTGAGAGCTCATCAGGACACATCAGCCCACCTTGATGAGCTGCTCTTAATTTCATAGAGGAGCTCTGAACTTGCTCTTTTCTTCCTTTAAGATTTGCCATCCTTTTCTATTTTTCTGGAAAATTAACGGGGACACCACGTTTCCTTCCCCTAAACCCCCGTCCCCTTTAGGTTTAACACGTGAAAACGCAGGATGGAACGGAGCAGCGGGAGCTTGGGAGGAGCCAAGTTAAGGTGGCATCTGCCAGATTTTTAATGTTACTTCCACACCTCATTCCTGAGAAACCTCCTAAAACTGCCTGGGTACGTCGTTATTGAGAGGAGGGTTCGTTCTGCCCTGGCAAAAAGCAGAGTAATGACATTTAACGTCAAGATGGTTCAAATATATCCCATATCCTTGTTTTTCCCTTGGAGACTCCAGGTCTTTAGTTGGGAGGGCCTAAAATCCTCCTCAGATTTGCTCTCTGTTCTGCCAAAGAGGAAATTTTTAGAGGCAGCGGATGTGGGTGACAGAAAAAATTGTGACGGATTTTCCCAGGAATGCCGAATGACATTCAATGTAAGGAATTAGAACAGGAAAAGAAGGATGTTGACGTGGGAACAAAACCTTTCTGGGTTCCTTCACGAGGCATGGAGAGACTCTGCCACCTCCAAGAAAATCCCTGTGGCCATGGGCAGCTCTGTGGAGAAGGACCTGGGGGTCCCGGTCAAAAACAAAGGACCATTTTAATATTTTTAAAAAATTTTTGATTCCTAATTCTGTGTAAATAAAGAATGAGATTTTTTACAGACTTTTTTTTTTAAAAAAAGAAGAAGAATTTTTTTTTTTTAACCCCTCTCTGGAAAGTTCTCTGTGTTTTCAGCCCTCTCAACAATGCAATTATCACCCAGACCTAACAAATAATTTAGATTCGGTGCGAGGCTTTCAAAGCAAGCCCCACACGACAACAACAGAACAGGCTGGAGCACGTTCAAGAGGTTCCCTCTGATCTCAGAAGAAACCCTGAGCCTTCAAATGAGAGCAAGATGTGGAGCTAAAGGAGGGATTTTCGCAAAAGCTCTATGCAAATTAGAATGCTACGGCTCTCACTCATTTATAGAAAATTCCTGCTGCTGCACACACAGATTGGTTCAAGATGTGCAGCTCGGGGACGGTTAAACTCGGTGGAATCGGGGTGGCTTTCACTTGTGGGTTTTTTTTTCTGGTGGCTCCTAAAGCTCTGCAGGGCGATTTCGTGGACACGGAAAACGAGAAAATCCAGTGCGACATTTGAAATGTCCAACCCCAAACCTGCTCTGGGCTTTGAGGGAGGGAAGGAAACAGCTGGAATATCTGTGCCATCCGTTTCTTGGCAATCTGATAATTCCTCAGCAATCTAAAGCGTTTTAATTGCTGCCCACACCTTCGAAGTGCTGCCTTTCCTGGTTTTTCTTCCTTTTGGACAATGCTCTGCTGGGTTCCCGACCCCGGGAGCGACCTGGGATAGTGGGAAGTGGGGTGGGAATGAGCTGGGCTTTAAGGTTCCTCCCACCCCGAATGAGTTTGGGATTCAGGTTGGACACCAGGAGCAACTTCCTCATGGAAAGGGTGGTCAGGCCTTGGCAAGAGCTGCCCAGGGAGGTTTGGGATGTGCCCATCCCTGGAGGTGGCCGAGGGACACCTGGAGGTGGCACTCAGTGTGTCTGTGTCACTTGGAATCTGTCACCTTCGGGATCTTTCCCAACCTAATTAACTCTGTGATTGGTTTATCAACATGCAGCTCATTTATTAAAATTCTCCCATTTTTATTAAAATGCCCCAAAACCTCGGAGCAGCCTTTGCCCAGAGAGCCCCTGAAGGGCTGGGGCAGCACCTGGGCCACCAGTTTGTCACTGGGGAAGTGTCCCCTTGGTGTGGGGACAGCAGGGATGGGGACAGGGCCACTGATTTGTCACCAAGGGACTGTCCTTGTTTCATGGAGGACCCAGGCGTGAGGACAGGGCCACCAGTTTGTGACCAGGGAAGTGTCCCATTCCCTTGGGGACAGCAGGGGTGGGGACAGAGCCACCAATTTGTCACTGGGGAAGCATAACTTAGTCATGGAGAGTCCAGGGGTGGGGACAGGGCCACCAATTTGCTACAAGGGAAATGTCCCCTTGTCATGAAGAGCCCAGAAGTGAGGACAGGGCCACCAATTTGCCACCAAGGAAGGTCCCCTTGGCTTGAGGGCAGCAGGGGTGGGGACAGGGCCACCGATTTGCCACTGGGGAAGCGTCCCTTTGTCATGGAGAGCCCAGGGATGGGGACAGGGGCCACCAGTCTGTGACCAGGGCAGTGTCCCCTTGCCATGGAGGCAGCACTGGTGGGGACAGGGCCACAGATTTGTCACTGGTGGAGTGTCCCCTTGTCATGGAGAACCCAGGGACGGGGACAGGAGCCACCAGTCTATCACTAGGGCAGTGTCCTCTTGCCGTGGAGAGCCCAGGGCTGGGGACAGGGACACCAGTCTGTGACCAGGGATGGTCCCCTTGCCGTGGAGTGCCCAGGGATGGGGACAGGGCCACCAGTCTGTGACCAGGGATGGTCCCCTTGCCATGGAGAGCCCAGGGATGGGGACAGGGCCACCAGTCTGTGACCAGGGCAGTGTCCACTTGCCATGGAGGCAGCAGTGGTGGGGACAGGACCACAGGTTTGTCACTGGTGGAGTGTCCCCTTGTTATGGAGAGCCCAGGGGTGGCGAGAACCCACCGTCCATCCCCCGGGGCAGCGTCCCCGTGTCCCCGCGTCCCCGCGGGCGGGGTCCTTACCCGAGAGGCGGCTGGAGAGCTCGGCCGTGAGGGAGCCCATGCCGCCGGCGCGGCCCGGGGAGATGGGCGTGGCGGGGTGCACGGCGGGCGCGGCGATGGAGCCCAGGTACTGGTAGGACTGCTCGTAGGACCAGGGCGGCGAGGGCTGCACCTGCCGGCTGTCTGCGGGGACAAACACACACAAACACACACCGTGGGCTCCTCTGTGGGCTCCTCTGGGTCACGGGGCAAAGCTGGGCCTGTCCCAATTCAGGAACACTCCAGAGAGGCTCAGGACACGGCCGTGGTAGAAAACTCTCTCTTAATTTTATTTTGACTCCAATATTTATAGATATGTACAGAGGTCAAGGGATTGGCTACACAGGTGGCCACCCCTTCAACCTGGATGGTGACATCAGCATCAATCGTTTCTTCTCTCACAGGAGAAGTGTGGAAACATTCTAAGAACAGACATTATTTACATCAAGGCTGCGTGTGAAAGTTCTACGGAAAGACAAAAGACAGAAAACTCAGGGCAACACCTCTGCACCACCAAACCCGCCCATCCAGCCCGGGAATGGAGGCCGGGATGGCCCCGCCGAGGGAATTTCAGTCCTGTGAATCCCCCTTGGCAGGAGGACTTCAAGCGAGTTCCTCTCTTTAATATTATTTAATTTTATTTTATTTATTTGTTGGGTTTGTTTTGTTTTGTTTTTTCCCCTTGGGAAGCCCCCTTTTTTTTTTTTTTTTTT
>VZDJ01005178.1:758941-777950 GCA_008694505.1 Cyanoderma ruficeps
TTTTTTTTTTTTTTTTGCTGTTTCCCAGTAATGGCAGGCGGGAAAAATTACTCAGAGAACTACACAGAGAATTACATACAGGATTAGACACAGTCACACACAGAATCACACACAGAATTACACATAGAGTTACACACAGAAACACACAAAGAACTACAAACAGAATTACACACAGAATTACACAGAGTCACACACAGAACTACACACAAATCACACACAGAATTACACACAGACTCACACACAGGATTACACACAAGATTAGACACAAATTTACACACGATTTACACACAGATTTACACACAATCACACAGAATCACACGCAGAATCACACAGAATTACACACAGAATCACACACAGAATCACATCAGAGGCACACACAGATTTACACAGAGATTTACACACGGAATCACACACAGAACTACAAACAGAATTACACACAGAATTACACACAGAGTGACACACAGTCACACACAGAACTACACACACAGAATTATACACAGAACTACAAACAGGATTAGACACAGAATTAAACACAGAATTAGACACAAATTTACAGACGATTTACACGCAGATTTACACAGAATCACACACAGAACTACACAGAATTAGAAACAATTACACAGAGTGACACACACAATCACACACAGAACTACACACAGAGAATTATACACAGAACTACAAACAGGATTAGACACAGAATTAGACACAAATTTACACACGATTTACACACAGATTTACATACAATCACACACAGAACTACACAGAATTACACCAGAGGCACACACAGATTTACACAAAGATTTACACACAGAATCACACACAGAACTACAAACAGAATTACACACAGAATTATACAGACTCACATACAGAACTACAAACAGGATTACACACAGAATTAGACACAGAATTAGACACAAATTTACACACGATTTACACATAATCACACAGAGAATCACACACAGAACTACACAGAACTACACAGAATTACACACAGAATCACACACAGAATCACACACAGATTTACACACAGATTTACACACAGAACTACAAACAGAATTACACACAGAATTACAGAGTCACACACAGAACTACAAACAGGATTAGACACAGAATTAGACACAGAAATAGACACAAATTTACACATGATTTACACACAGATTTACACAGAATCACACAGAGAACTACACAGAATCACACACAGAAACACACACAGAATCACACCAGAGTCACACACAGATTTACACAGAGATTTACATACAGAAATACAAACAGAACTACAAACAGAATTAGACATAGAATCACACACAGAGTCACGCACACAATCACACACAGAACTACACACACAGAATTATACACAGAACTACAATCAGAATTAGACACAGAACTACAAACAGAATTACACAGAGACACACAGAACTACAAACAGGATTAGACACAGAATTAGACACAGAATTAGACACAAATTTACACACGATTTACACACAGATTTACACACAATCACACACAGAACTACACACAGAGAATTATACACAGAACTACAAACAGAATTAGACACAGAACTACAAACAGAATCATACACAGAATTACACACAGAGAATCACACACAGAATCACTAGGTTGGAATAAACCTTTAAAATCATCAACCTTTAAGATCCAACCCATGCCCTAACACCAGAGAAGAAGAGAGGGAAAAACCAGATTAAAATTTCCAAGGGGAAAATTCCTCCTTAGTCTTTGGGGCTGTGTGTTCACAGCTGTTTGACCCAAAATATCATCCTGCAGGACATCAAGGAGACCTCGGACTCTTTTTCCCCCCTATTTTTAGTAAAATCTTCTCTATTTTCTTCAGCTTTAAGAGCATCCTCCTGCAGCTCCTTTAAGACAATTGCCTTTATTGAAAAAACAAGAAATGCTGGATGATCTGCATGTAGATAAAACCGATACCAGCAAGGAGGGGAAACTTCCCAAGTCTGAGATGAGGACTTTGCTCTCCCAGCAGAAAGCCCATCTGGAAAATGTTCTTTTGTTGTTCTTTAAGGAGAGGAGTTTTACGTTTTGTTTGTCCCATCTGTTTACAAGGCAGGATTTACACAAAAAAAAACCCTCCCAGCTTTTCCAAAGCTCACTGGTGAAGGTGCAGATCGAAATTAGATTTTTCTGCTGAGTAACAAGTTCAAATTCAGATATTATTAATATTTAATTTTTTTTTCTTTCAGGCAGCCTTCCTTCCAGATAAAATCAGTTGACTCACGTTGGTAAAAAAGCAACATTCGATGGGCTTCAGGAGGGGCAAAAAGAGCACAAACCCTGTCGTGTTCTGAACTGCAGCATCATCATAAATCGTTAATTTACGGTCAGAGTTTATTAAAGGTGACAGGGAGGGAATTCAGTCTCCGGGGGTGGCATCAAAATAAACACCCCAAACCACCCCCGGGGTGAGCCCGGCCTGGGGTGACACTGCAGGTTTTGGTTCTGGAACAGGGAGAGTTCGGTCACGGCTCCCTGATTTCAGCAGGCAGGCCATGGAGTTCGGGAGGGCGGGAATCCCGGGGATGGAATTCCAACACGGAATCCCAGCCAAGGGATGGGAACGGCCTCATCCCGTCCTCCTGCCCAGGGAGCCTTGGCTGTGCCCTGCCAGGTCCCCCTGTCAACCCCTGGCTGTGCCCTGCCAGGTCCCCCTGTCACCTCCTTTTCAAGGGCTCTGCTCAGATGCATCCCGGAATCCCAGAATTCCAAAATCCTGGGATCCTAGAATCCCAGAATTCCTGGAACCCCAGAATTCCAGAATCCCGGAATTCCAGAATCCCTGAATCTCAGAATTCCTAGAGTCCTGGAATTCCAGAATCCTGGAATTCTAGAATCCCTGAATCTCAGAATTCCTAGAGTCCCAGAATTCCAGATTCCTGGAATTCCAGAATCCCTGAATCTCAGAATTCCTAGAGTCCCAGAATTCCAGAATCCTGGAATCCTTGAATCCCTGAATCTCAGAATCCCAGAATCCTTGAATTCCAGAATTTCAGAATCTCAGAACTCCAGTATCTCAGAATCCTGGAATCCCAGAATCTCAGAATCCCAGAATTCCAGAATCCCAGCATCTTGGAATTCAAGAATCTCAGAATCCTGGAATCCCAAATTCCCAGAATCCCAGAATCCCAGAATCCCATGGACCCCACTAAGAAGATTCATGAAAAGACGGAGGAACCCAGATCTCGCCCCAGGTTTACCCAGCACTAAGGGTGGGTTTCAATCTGGTTCCTTTCTTCCTACAAAGATGAGCACCCGGGGCTGGGTGAGGTCAGGGGGACCGGGGGGTCACTGCTGCCACCTCTGGGTCACCCCAGAGCTCAGGGACTGTGGATATCCTGGGATATCCCCAGGGAGGAGACCCCACAGCCTCTCTGGGCTCTGCTCAGGGCTGGGCACTGCCCAGGGCAGAATTTCAGGGGAATTGCTGGGCCCAGGCCCTGCCCGGGGCTCCGGGGCCATTGCTGGGCCTGGAGCAGAGCCTGGGCCTGCTCTGCCCTCCCTGCACACGGGGACAGACATGGGGACACACAGGGACAGACATGGGGACAGACAGGGACAGACAGGGACACCCAGGGACAGACAGGGACAGACCAGGGACAGACAGGGACAGACAGGAACACTCAGGAACAGACAGGGACACACAGGGACACACAGGGACACCCAGGGACACTCAGGGACAATCAGGGACAGACAGGGACAGACAGGGACAGACATGGGGACAGACGGGGACAGATGGGGACAGAAAGGGACACACAGGGACACACAGGGACACCCAGGGACACACAGGGACAGACAGGGACACCCCGGGACACCCAGGGCTGAGGCCCCTCTCCCTGGGGCTCCTCTCCAGGCTGAGCAGCCCCAGCTCCCTCAGCCTTTCCCGGGCACGGAGATGCTCCAGGCCCTTCCTCAGCTCCAGGAGGTCCAGGCCCTGCTGTGCTGAGGATCCAGGGCTGGGCACGGCACCCAGAGGTGCCTCCAGGGCTGGACACAGCACCCAGAGGAGCCTCCAGGGCTGGGCAGAGGGGCAGGATCCCTCCCTGACCGTCTGGGAATGCTCATCCCGATGTCCCCCAGAAGTAAAAACATCAGCGCCCAAAGCAGCGTCTTGACTGAACAAAAAATCAAATAATGAAGCAAAATCTCTGTAAGGCCATCCACAAAAATCCTGGAAGTACCTGACCTGCCTCATCCATTTCCTGTTATCCTGACCCCTGGGGTCCCTAAAGCAGAGCCAGCAGCCCCGGAGACCTCCTTTATTAATCTCCTCATCCCATTAACTCTGTCTTAAGTGAAGGCTCGAGCAACAAATCAATTTTCTGTCTTGCTACCTGCATTCCCAATCCCCGAATTCGCTCTTAAAAGATTCCCTTTTTGCCATCAGACTGGTTAAGGAGCTGCACTCCACGGAGGGATGTTAATACAGTGAATTCTAGATGTGCACACACGGAAGCAGGTTGTGCTGATAACCCCAGGCATCACCCTCCCAGCTTTTTAATAAGGAGTGGAGGAAAGTATCCCTGGAATTGCATTTTTATGGCCCAGTTTCAGTACCAAGAGGCAGAACCAGCTCCCAGTAAAATCCAGGTTTGCGTTTCCAGCTGCTGGATCAAGGGCTTCGAACGATATTTGATTTTGGGGATATCTGCTTTCCTTCAGTTTGCAGGTTTCCCCAAAATTAAACTGGAACGGCTTGGAATTGAACACGTTAAAAAAAAAAAAAAANAAAAAAAAAAGCAACAAAGCCTTTCCTGCTTCCCAAATAAAGAGGGCTCAGGAGTTGGTAGCTTGGCATGGGAAACCGAAGTAGTTGGAAGTGAATCTGGCGAAAATCTGGTGCAAATAAAGGAGAGTTGCTTCCTAAATTGGAATATCCGTGAAGAGATTTCCAGGGAGAGCTGCTTCGACACGAGGAAATAACCTCGAGAGTTTTGAGTCCAAACAGTTTTCAAGCCAGACGGGATCCCCCAAATCCCTGAAAACCGGCTCAAAACAACACCAAACCGGCGAAGCTGGTGCCCAATCCTCCCAGTAGCGATTTACTTTCCATTTCTGCTTCTTTTTACGGTGTGAGAAAACGCGTTTCCCGACATGACAACAGCTCCTAATTGCCCGCAGCCCCTGCAGGGCCAGAATTATGGTGCAATAATTCACACCTCTCCTGCAGTCACGGGCTCTCCCCTCCCGCCGAACACCCCATTAAACGCCGACTTATTGAACCGCCCGTCGTGCCCCGTCTTGTTTTATTGCCCCGAAATCGCGGCGCTCTCCGGCAGCTGTAATTAACAGCTGTAATTAACCCCTGCAGATGTTGCGCAACCCTCGAACCATTTCGCCAAACGCGCTCTGTGGGGAGGGAGGGAGGGCAAAAAAAACCAAACTACCGACAGCGGGTCCCCCCCTCCCCCCTTCGCGGGGTGTTCGCGCGTTCCCGGCCGCTTTTCCAGCTGTTTTTCCAGCTGTTTTTCCAGATGTTTTGCCAGATGTTCGCCGGCCCAGCTGGGCCCGCGGGGAGGGGCAGTTGCGCCGTGTGACCGCTGGGTGGCGCCAACGCTCCGGGCAGCGCCGGCCCCGCGACCCCAAAACCCACCCGGACCCCCCAAAACACCCCAAAACACCCCAAAACAACCCTGGAGCCCCCAAAACACCCCTGAACACCCCTGAAACACCCCAAAACACCCCTGAACCCTCCCCGGGCCCTCCTGAACACCCCAAAACATCCCCGGACCCCTTAAAGCACCCCAAAACAACCCTGGAGCCCCCAAAACACCCCTGAACACCCCTGAAACACCCCAAAACACCCCTGAACCCTCCCCGGGCCCTCCTGAACACCCCAAAACACCCCAGGACCCCCCAAAACACCCCTGAAATACCCCCGGACCCTCCTGAACAACCCAAAACACCCCTGGAACCCCCAAAACACCCCAAAACACCCCTGAACACCCCTGAACGCCCCCCAAAACACCCCTGAATAACCCAAAACACCCCTGAACACCCCTGAACCACCCCAAAATACCCCTGAACACCCCACACCACCTCTGAACACCCCTGAACAACCCAAACACCCCTGGGCACCCCTGAACGCCCCTGAACTGTCCCAAAACACCCCTGAAACACCCCCGGACCCTCCTGAACACCCCAAAACACCCCTGGACTCCCCCAAACACCCCAAAAAACTTCTGAACACCCCATAACTGCCCCAAAACACCCCTGAAACACCCCCGACCCTCCTGAACACCCCCAAAACTCCCAAAATCCCAAGGTGTGCATTCCCAGAGCCCTCACAGCGCTCCGGGAATGGTTCCTGCTTATTCTCAACTGAGAATTCCCTAAAAATGCATCCCTGAGGCTCAGGGGTGTCCAAGAGCGCGATGCACAGGAGGGAGCGCGGGATGAGGGAATATTCTGGTCAGGAATAAACCCACAGGGACCATCCTGTCCCTGCCCAGAGCCCCAACAACCCCCCCTGGGCATCCCTGGCAGCGCTGTCCAAAGGCTCCTGGAGCTCTGGCAGCCTCGGGGCCGTGCCCATTCCCTGGGGAGCCTGGGCAGTGCCCAGCACCCTCTGGGGGAAGCACCTTGCCCTAAAATCCCACCTCAATCCCTGCTGGAACAGCTCCAGCCCCTCCCTGGGTGCTGTCCCTGTGGCAGGAGCAGAGATGGGAGCTGTCCCTCTGAGGAGCTGCAATCCCAATGAGTTTCCCCTCAGTCTCCTTTCCTCCAGCTGGACAATCCAAATCCCCTCAACCCTCCCCTTGGATGGCCCCTGCAGGACCTTCCTCATCCTCACAGCCCCACGTGGGCCCAGGTGGATCTGCCAGGACCCAAAGCCACCCTTGCCCAGGAAGCCCCGGCAGGGAAGGAACCGCGCTCGGCGTCACACGGAGCTGAGCTCGGCTCCAAAGTCGTTTTTGGGAGCCGAGGACAGCAGGCAGAGTAACCCGATCCCCTGAACGGTGCCGGTGCTCGGGGCAGGGGATGGGATTTCAAGATTTCAAGATTTAAAGATTTAAAAGATTTAAAGAGATGAGATTTAAGGTCCCTCCCAGCCCAAACCATCCCCTGGTTGTGAGAACTTCCTTCGCACGGCACAAGATGCGACGCACGAAGTCGAGGATGCAGATTATTCCAAAAAGGGAGTTATTCTTTACGGTGTTTTGTGGCCTGTCAATGTGTTGTTTTGATATACAATATGTATTGTATATATAAATGTATTATAATAAATACAATATTATATATTGTATATAAATATAATACATTGTATGTATATATTATATTGCATATAGAACCTCCTTATACTGTTTTGATATCGAGGCCTATTTCAATTTAAACGTGGTGAGGAAAAAATAAAAGCATTTAAATCGCTAAATAGAGACACTGAAAAAAATCACGATGAAATTACTGTATAAAACTGTGCAATAAAAAACAAGTTGAAAACAGCAGTGGGGCATCATACACTAATTATGACTGAATTTCAAATAACTGTTACAAATAAAAATTAACCTTCAATGCAAGCCAAAAAAAAATTGGGTTTGTAACTTCACCAAATATTTTCAGTAAATCACGAAGCAGGGGTGATACAGGTCTCTGTGAAAAGCACAGCACAGCTCCCGAGCTCTCACAGCAGCTCCAGAAAACCTCCCCAAAACCAGAAGATGTAGAAATATCTGGGATATAGAAACGGAAAGTCCTGGCACGGTGATTCCATGTGGTTCTTTTTCATGGAGGGAGCACAGCTCTGCCTCTCACGGAATCACAAAATTGGTTTGGGTTGGGAAGGAGCTCAAAGCCCACCCGTGGCAGGGACACCTCCCACTGTCCCCGGCTGCTCCAAGCCCAGTGTCCAACCTGGCCTGGGACACTGCCAGGGATGGGGAATCTCAATTTCTCTTGAAAAACTAAAAGATCTCCCCAAAAACCGGTGTCATCCTGGCCCTAGGAAACCATAAAGCAGCAATTTTCAGATTTTTCCTCGAAGTCACAGCAGAATTCCCTGTTTCAACGGAACGACCAAACCACGCCGCGCCGGCTGCAAGGAAAGCGCCGCAAGATTTGTGTATTCGGAGCAGAAAACGCCGCGTTAAAGCTCCGAATGCGCAGCCGGTGACCGATCCCGGAGCTGCGGGGGAAATGTGGATGCGGCTGAGCCCCGGGAGAGCTCGGGGTGTCCCCGCGGGTCACAGCGGAGTGTCGCTGCTGCCGCTCCCAGCGCGGTCCCGGGGAGAGCCGGCGGGCCGGGAAGCGGCAGCAGGATGGGAGTCAGGCCCGGAGCGGGGCGGGACGGCGGGAGCAGGTACACCTCGGCATGGGCCTGACCTTCATCCCTCTGCCGCCCTCCTCCTCCTCTCACTGCTGCCTTCATCCTCCTCTCACTGCCGCCCTCATCCTCCTCTCACTGCCGCCTTCATCTCCATCTCACTGCTGCCTTCATCCTCCTCTCACTGCTGCCCTCATCCCTCTGTCACTGCCACCCTCATCCTCCTCTCACTGCCGCCCTCATCCTCCTCTCACTGCCACCTTCATCCCTCTGTCACTGCCGCCCTCATCCCTCTGTCACTGCCGCCCTCATCCCTCTGTCACTGCCGCCTTCATCCCTGTCACTGCCGCCTTCATCCCTCTGTCACTGCTGCCTTCATCCTCCTCTCACTGCCGCCCTCATCCTCCTCTCACTGCCGCCTTCATCCCTCTGTCACTGCCGCCCTCATCCCTCTGTCACTGCCACCTTCATCCTCTTCTCATTCCCTTCATCCTCCTCTCATTCCCACCTTCATCCCCTTCTCATTCCCACCTTCACCCCCCCTCACTCCCATCTTCATCCCCATCTCATTCCCTTCATCCTCCTCTCGCTGCCACCTTTATCCTCCTCTTACTCCTGCCTTCATCTTCTTCTCATTCCCTTCACCTCCCCTCACTCCCATCTTCATCCCCATCTCATTCCCTTCATCCTCCTCTCATTCCCACCTCCATCCCCCTCTCGCTGCCACCTTTATCCTCCTCTCACTGCTGCCTTCATCATCCTCTCACTGCCGCCTTCATCTTCCTCTCATTCCCTTCATCCTCTTCTCATTCCCTTCATCCCCTCTCACTCCCGCCTCCCTTCCTGGCGACCTGCCTGCCCTCCCTCACCTTTCTGCCTCCCAAATCCCACCTGCCGGCTCCAAACCACCATTACCTGCCCCAAACACCTCCTGCGAGGAGCAATCACTCCTACCAGTGAGATTTTAGCCCAGCCAGGCCGGGGAAAGGCGGCGCGGGCAGCCCCGAGCGCTGAGCTCTTCATTAAGCGCTAATTGTGTCCTCTCAGATCCCCCCCCCGCCCCATCCTCGGCGCGGCCACTGGAGTCGCGAAACCGCTGCCGGGCTTTTCTCTGGCAAAACTGCGCCAATTTCTGTCAGACACACGCAAAAAACCCCCAAAAAATCCCAAAAGTGGCTCCGCAATTCCAGCCTGGAATAGGAGCAGCAGCAGCTGACAGCGGGCACGGGCTGGGGGAAAGCTGCCGTCAGCTCGGTGCTGCCAAAATCGAGGCACTCGAGCTCCTGAATCGCCTGGAAAAGCTTTTCTGAGGCCGGGATTTATCCCTCTCCCCCTTTTCCCCGCTTTTTTTTTTTTTNNNNTTTTTTTTTCCCCCCGCGGTGGGATTTGCTAATCTTCCCAAAGGGAAACTTCTCCCGGTGTCGCTTTGCCTTCCTCGGGAGCGTGAGGCAGGAACGGTCTTGACCGGGCTTGTTCATTCACGGAGCTGTCTTGCCTAATCGAGGAAATGACCTGTGAGCACAGAAATACTCCGTGTACTTTTTGTGCTCGGCAGGAAGATGCCAAAAAAGCTGCCCTGTCCCCTCCCCCCCCCCCCCAAAAAAAATCCGGNATTCCGGTTTGGCCTTTCCTCCTTGATTTTACCATCACCTCACGGCTCTGCCTCTCTTCCCGCTCCTTCTCCTGCCCCAGCAGCTCCAGGGGGAGCAGTGGGAAGGACAAAAAAAAATAAAAAAATAAAAATAAATCGGGGAATTGGTCTGGAATGCCTGTGACCTCCCCTTCCCTCCGAAGCCAGGCATGTAAAATGACTCAATCAACCCTCACCAGCAAATCCCAGCGAAAAAGGTGTGGCAGTCCCGGCAGCTGAAGCAATTAGTCATTAGCATAAATAAATGGGGGGGGACTTTCCAAAGGCCGAGTCCACGCCGGGATGGACAAGGCTGGCATTCTCAGCCCTCTCGGAGCTGGAAAATTACCGAGGGAACTGTAAAATTACCGAGAGAACTGTCAAATTACCCAGCGAAATGTAAAATTCCACCCGCGGCTCCTTTTTTTTTTGCGGGATGATTCCCCCCCCCCGCCAGGTGCCGGCCTGTGGCACCGGGGCATCGCAACGCAGCCACCCCCGAGCTCAAAAAAGTTTTGCCCCCGGGGGGAAAAGTTTTTCCCAAAGGTTTTTCTCTTTTCCCCTGGGAATTTGTAGGAGAGGAGCGTTCCCTGCTCTCTCTGGAGCCCCTTTGAGGGCGCTGCCGGGTGACAGGAGCCGCGCTGGCTGAGAATGACGGGGACAGACACTCGTGGCTGTGGGGTTCGGGCTGGGAGAGGCTCCCAAATCCCCGAAAAAGGGATTTTTGGCAGGGACCTTCCCCCCTCACTGTTTGCTTTCCTTTTATTTCACTTTTCCTGGAGTTCTGTGGAGCGCTGAGAAAGCTGGAGGACTTTTGGAGCCTCCAAAAAACCCTTTGGGATGGGGGAGTGAGGGAGTTTCTCCTCCTGAGATTAAGAGGACAAACATCAGCCTCAAGCACAACTTTTTCAAACGAGCTGCCTGACGCTGTTGTGGCCGTGCTGGTGAAGAGTTTCCCGCCAGCTTTTCTTTAGGAAGAGCTGCCAGGGAAGGAGGAAAAACCAAAAGAGTGCATCCCCAAATTTTTAAAAAATATTCCTTCTGTCTCCTCACATCCACGTCAATAAAGTCGGTGCTGCAGTGACAGCGAGATATTTGGAGGCGATATTGAAGGCAGCAGGAGGAAGCAATTGAAATCAAAGAAAAGGAAAGGAAAGAAAGGATATTTTGGGGATAAAGGAGGGGAAGGTTCATCCCTCAAGTTTAACGCTGCTTGAAAGAGCCGCTTGGAGCTTTACGCGCGCCCTAAAGGAACGAGCGCTATTCCACGGGGCTTGGTCCCTAAAAAACCCTCGTCAGCGCCAGCCCCGGAGCGTGAAAAGCGGCATTTCACAATCGCGGCGGGGAACGCCCGGAGAGGAGCGCAAACCATCCCTGGGCTGCTCCTCCCGGCCCGGCGTCACCGCCGAGGTGCCGGGGACAGCCCGGCCCGGAGCCGGAGCGCGGCGCAGCGGATTAAAGGCGCGTTGTTCTTTGTCTCGCAAGGCGTGAGTCAGCCCCGCAGAGCCGCAGGGATTTGTTCCAGAGGGACACTCCGTCCCGCCCCCTTCCTCCCACCTCCATCCTCCTCCTCCCTCCCTCCCCGCGCGGCGAGGAATGAAAAAAAAATTAAAAAAAAAATAAAAATAATTCAACCTTGACCTTGCCCTGCTGCGGCTCCCCGGGAGGAGCCGCCACACTCGGTGTCGCTGCCGTGTCCTGCCCAGTTATCTGGGAGTTTGTCCCCAAGGCCACACGCGGACAACGGGGATTCGGGGACACGGCACGCGGGGGGTGGCAGCGCGGCTGATGTCACCGCTGGCCCCGCCGTGCCCTCCTGGGAGGTGACACCCGCTGCGGGGAGGGCACAGGGACAAAGGGATGGCACCTCCCGCTCCTTTGTTGTCCCCGTAAACCCGCGGGGAGAAATCGGATCTCTCCCATCGGGAGGGGAATCACCTGTGGGAGCTTCCCCCGGTGCCAGCCCCTGCCAGGGGACATCTCCTGTCCCTCGGTGCCAGCCCCTGCCAGGGGACAACTCCTGTCCCCCGGTGCCAGTCCCTGCCAGGTGACATCTCCTGTCCCCCAGTGCCGATCCCTGCCAGGTGACAACTCCTGTCCCCCGGTGCCAGCCCCTGCCAGGGGACAACTCCTGTCCCCCGGTGCCAGTCCCTGCCAGGTGACATCTCCTGTCCCCCAGTGCCGATCCCTGCCAGGTGACAACTCCTGTCCCCCGGTGCCAGCCCCTGCCAGGGGACAACTCCTGTCCCCCGGTGCCAGTCCCTGCCAGGTGACATCTCCTGTCCCCCAGTGCCGATCCCTGCCAGGGGACAACTCCTGTCCCCCGGTGCCAGCCCCTGCCAGGGGACAACTCCTGTCCCCCGGTGCCAGTCCCTGCCAGGTGACATCTCCTGTCCCCCAGTGCCGATCCCTGCCAGGTGACAACTCCTGTCCCCCGGTGCCAGCCCCTGCCAGGGGACAACTCCTGTCCCCCGGTGCCAGTCCCTGCCAGGTGACATCTCCTGTCCCCCAGTGCCGATCCCTGCCAGGGGACAACTCCTGTCCCCCGGTGCCAGCCCCTGCCAGGGGACAACTCCTGTCCCCCGGTGCCAGTCCCTGCCAGGGGACAACTCCTGTCCCAATCCCTGCCAGGTGACAACTCCTGTCCCACCTCTGCCAATCCCTGCCAGGTTATAACTCCTGTCCCAATCCCTGCCAGGTGACATCTCCTGTCCCACCGGCACCAATCGCTGCCAGGTGACAACTCTTGTCCCAATCCCTGCCAGGTGGACACCTCCTGTCCCACCTGTGCCAATCCCTGCCAGGTGATATCTCCTGTCCCATCAGTGCCAATTCCTGCGAGGTGACATCTTCTGTCCCCCGGAACCAATCCCTTCCAGGTGACATCTCCTGTCCCCCGGTGCTAATCCCTGCCAGGTGACATCTCCTGCCCCAATCCCTGCCAGGTGACATCTCCTGTCCCACCTGTGCCCTCCCCAGCCTTGAGCAGCTCCAGGTGCCACAGGCTGCTCTCCCCGAGCTCCTGCAGCTCCAGGAATGCCTTCCCAGCTGCCGAATCCCTTGATCCCCACGCTGCCCCCCGAGGAATTCCTGCAATCCCGCTTCAAGCTGGAGCAGGGGCAGGGCAAGGCTCGGGTTCAGCGAGCCCTGGGCTGAGTCACAGGGTGACCCGGTGTCACCCCGGCGGGGAAAGTTCAGCAGCTCGGGGGGAGATTTGATGTTCTCTGTGCTGCTGAATTCCCTCCCCGAGCTCTCCCCGAAGGGCTCAGGTGAGGGGGCAGCGCTCAGGTAAAACCCGGCCTGGGCTGGGCAGGGAAACACCACAGACACTCCGTGGCCTGGGAACACACACAGACACTCCGTGCCCTGGGAACACACACAGACACTCCGTGCCCTGGAAACACAGACACTCCGTGCCCTGGAAACACACACAGACACTCCGTGCCCTGGAAACACACACAGACACTCCGTGCCTTGGAAACACACACAGACACTCCGTGGCCTGGAAACACAGACACTGACACTCCGTGCCCTGGGAACACAGACACTCCGTGCCCTGGAAACACACACAGACACTCCGTGCCCTGGAAGCACAGACGCCGCTGCTGTTAATTGTGTTCAGAGTGTAATCGCGCTGTCTGCTGCCGTCCCGGCCCACCCCGGAGCTCCGCACGGCCTCGGAGCTGCCTGTCTAGACTGCAGGCTGCGCTGCCAGCAGGGCACAGCACACACGCTCCTGGGGTTCAAGGTGTTTCACCCTTAGGGAGACATCCCGGCCGAGCCAGGAGGGTGAATCACAGCCCGGGAACAGCTGGTTTTCTCCTCCTCGATGGCAGAGATACCCCATGGCTGTGTCAGACACACACACACACAATGTACACATGGCTGCAGCTCAGGGAAATGAATCCCAGCCTGGATACACCTCAGGAGTTTCTCTTTCATGGGGTGAAGCAAGACTAAAGGAAATGGAGAGAGATTCCCTGAGCCAGCACCTGGAAGTCACACTGAGTCACTGTTTGCAGACTTGTGATTAAATCATGGAATCCTGGAATATCCTGAGCTGGAATAAACTCACAGGATCATCAATCCAGTCCCTGTTCCTGTTCAGACCCCCAACAATCCCCCCTGGGCATCCCTGGCAGCGCTGTCCAAAGGCTCCTGGAGCTCTGGCAGCCTCGGGGCCGTGCCCATTCCCTGGGGAGCCTGGGCAGTGCCCAGCACCCTCTGGGGGAAGCACCTTGCCCTAAAATCCCACCTCAATCCCTGCTGGAACAGCTCCAGCCGCTCCCTGGGTGCTGTCCCTGTGCCAGGAGCAGAGATGGGAGCTGTCCCTCTGAGGAGCTGCAATCCCAATGAGTTTCCCCTCAGTCTCCTTTCCTCCAGCTGGACATTCCAAATTCCCTCAACCTCTCCTCATGTGGCCCCTCCAGACCCTTCACCATCCTCATGTCCCTCCTTTGGATAATCCAAGAGCTTTAAATCCTTCTTGTATCGTGGTGCCAAAGCTGCACCTTCCTCTCCTGGGGAAAGTTTCCACACTCCTGGGCTGGGCCTGCCCCTGCTGCTCCTGTGAGGGTGTTCTGATCCCCTGGAGCTCAGCCCCAGACTTTAAAACTCATCTCATCCCCTCCCTGCCATGGCAGGGACACCTCCCACTGTCCCCAGTGTCCAACCTGGCCTTGGGCACTGCCAGGGATCCAGGGGCAGCCACAGCTGCTCTGGGCCCTCAGGAGTTCCTGTCACAGTAAAACATTCCCAGCTCTACGTTTCAAGACAAATCCGAGGCTGAAAACCCCTTGGATGTGTTCATTCCCACCGGAAAACTGATGCCAGAAAGGAAAGGAGGATTGAATGAAGGAGTTTCTGCAGTTCACTGGGTGAGAAACGAGTGAACACGACGTGGCCTCAGGTGTCTCCCAGGTTGCCCCCGATGATGGGAACGAATTACTCCACATCCAAGCACTTTAGCCCAGAGATAAACAAAAAGTCCTCATCCATCTCTTCTCTTCCACTTTCACTGCTCCCTCCTCTTTTCCAGCATGAAAGCAGTGGAAGACAAACCTGCTCTCTGGAGCTTACAGTCATTTTATCCCCCACCAAACACTGACCTTGATGTGAACTAATTAGGACGGCAATAGATTGTTAATAGGAGCGGGCGAGGTGAGGTTTTGTCAGTAGAAAAGAGGCCTTTGAAGATGACAGCCATTTCCACTTTCATGATGCCATCCCAAGCGCTCAGAAGAAAGCACATAAACTAATAAAGGAGGATTCATCCGGGGGCAGCCAGTCACCCCCCAAAACCCTCATTCGGGACGGCAAACGGAAAAATCCGCTCGGATTCTTTCAAATCCCCATCACAGATCAGGATTAAAAAACAACTTTTGGTCATGAGCGGATCTCTGATGATCTAAAGGCACCCTGGCTCATTTGACTGAGGAAGGAAGTGACATATCAAATGCAACCTTCATCCTTCAACAGCTGAGGTCACCTTGAGAGGAACTCTGCTGGAGGAAACCTCTCTCCAGAGGGCAGCTTTGATTTACAAGGGAAGGTAAGGTCTTCTCCAGACAGCGAACGTCTCTTCGTGCAGACAGTCTGACTTAGAACCACGCACAGATTGTGTTGTCAAAGGGAACTCTGAGGAGCTGCTGCTCCTTGTGCTCCTAAACTACACCAGACTGGTGGAAAACTCCCCTGAGGGATCTGCTCCCTGAAACTCTCAGGCAGATTTGAGGAGATCTGCACGACCCAGATGGAGAATGAGTGGAGCCCAGGAGGTGCTGAAAGCCCCAGCTCAGTGCCTTGTCAGGGGCATTCAGGCCAGAAATCCATTTGAAATACTGAAGAAACGCTTTGCTTCCTCTCCGAAATCCCTCAGGACTCGGAGAGCAGCTGAGGAATGCAGCAGCCCCTTCCACCCTGCCCCTGGCCACGGGAGGTGACAGCAGGAGCTGTCCCCTGGGCCACCCTGGAGCAGAGAGGCTGCAGGGACACAGCCAAGGGGACAAGGATTGGAGAGAGGTGAGGACTCATCTCCCTTTTCCCTCAGCCGTGGGCTCCGGGCTCAGGACACGCCCCGGCTCCAGCTGGGCTGGAGCATCAGCTCTGCTGGACACAGGGAAATGTCCTCTGGATTTCATGGACTATCCTGAGCTGGGATAAACCCACAGGATCATCAATCCAAGCCCTGTCCCTGCCCAGAGCCCCAACAATCCCCCCTGGGCATCCCTGGCAGCGCTGTCCAAAGGCTCCTGGAGCTCTGGCAGCCTCGGGGCCGTGCCCATTCCCTGGGGAGCCTGGGCAGTGCCCAGCACCCTCTGGGGGAAGCACCTTGCCCTAAAATCCCCCCTCAATCCCTGCTGGAACAGCTCCAGCCGCTCCCTGGGTGCTGTCCCTGCTCAGAACAAGCTGGTTCTAAATCTGAAGGGGAAGGGAGCAGGAGCTTTGAGGGTCAAAGTGCTTCTCTCTGGTGTTCCTGAAGGTGACAATGTGCAGAAAATCAAATCAACCCTCACAGAATCCCTTCAGTGTCCCTCCAAAGCAAGGTGCCAAAAGCGACAGCCCTGAAGAAGCAGGCAGAGGGCTGGGAATGCTCAGGGATCAGCCAGAGGTGCTCTGGAGACAGACTCAGCATCAGAGTGCTCAGGGCAGGGAAACGGGGATTGAAAAGGGGATTCCTCTGAGCTGTCAGTGACACCTGGGGCAGTGCTGATGTCCCAAGCCCTGGACACGTCCCTGCCCCTTCTCCTGGAGCTTTTCCTGAGGGGAACCTGGGACAACCACACAGAATCCCCAAATCCCTGAGGCTGGAAAAGCCCTCCCAGCCCAGGCAGTCCCAGCTGTGCCCACCTTGTCACCCTGAGGGCCACCTCCAGGTGACCCCTCCAGGGATGGGCACTCCAAAGCTCCCTGGGCACTTCCAAGGCCTGAGCACCCTTTCCATGGGGAAATTCCTGCTGCTGGCCAAGCTGAGCCTCCCCTGGCCCAGCCTGAGGCCGTTCCCTCTCCTCCTGTCCCTGTTCCCTGGGAGCACAGCCCGACCCCCCCGGCTGTCCCCTCCTGGCAGGGACTTGTGCAGAGCCACAAGGTCCCCCCTGAGCCTCCTTTTCTCCAGGCTCAGCCCCTTTCCCAGCTCCCTCAGCCCCTCCTGGGGCTCCAGCCCCTTCCCCAGCTCCCTGCCCTGCCCTGGACACGCTCCAGCCCCTCCAGGTCTGTCCTGCAGGAGCCAGAGCTGGACACAGCCCTGGGGCACAGAGGGACAATCCCTGCCTTGCTTCCCTAAATTTTGTGTCCTCCCATCCCTCTCCTGATTCCTGGTTCGTGTGCAGGGAGGTGTGAGCAGCGAGGGTGGGGTGAGGAATAACAGCCTGGAAGGAAAGTTGTAATCCTGGAGAGAACAGAAGTGTCAACACATGTCAAATGTTGCAAAATGTCCCGGTGTGGAAGAAATACAGTAATTCCCAGCCTGAACCAACAAAGTGCTGTTGTTTTGCCAGGCTGGGGAAGATTTCTTTGATGGATGTTTTATACAAATAGGAGAGTTTCATTTTCTCTACTAAACAACTTCAAAACTGACCTTTAGATAACAAAAACCTGACCTTTAGCTACCAAAAAACTTCTGGATTTGGAAAGTCCAGCTTGCAAAAAAATCTCTTTTCAAACACAACCCCGTGACCAGCCAAATATCCTGTAAAATCCTTGTTCTCCTTTAGCAATTCTGAACTTCTGAGACATCAGAAAGTTTTCAGAAACTCAGCTGAGCACATTTGAGCTGCCCCCAATGTGCTGAGCAGAGCAGTTCTGGGCAAGGAGAGCCCCAAGCCATCGCTGCGAGTAAAAGGAACTTTTTTTTTTTTTTCCCATTTCAGAAACCCTCTCAAAGCTAAACATAGTCTCGATATGTAAGCAAATATTATTTAAATAGGGGGAAAGAGCAAATATTTTTATGTTGGATGTAAAAAATCCAGCGCTGTGGCAAAACCCCAAGGTTGCTGTTGATTATATTGGTGATTCGGTCAAGAGGGAAAAACTTCAAAAATTGAATTATTATTATTGAATTTAATTTTTTTTTAATATTTGCGTTTCCACAATTAAAAAAAACCCCCTCAAACCCAGCAACATTTGGAAACGATTAGCTTGAATTCATCCAGAATTATACATTTGCTGGGGTTGTTTTGCAGTTGTTGATATTTTGAGGCCGCCGGAGAAACAAAACATTAAAAAAACCCTCTTTGTTTATTTGTGCAGCTCTTTCATCTGTTTCAATTAAGACGCTGCATTACTCATTTTTTCCCCCCTCGCCACGATCCCAAAAATGATTTTCGGAGGAGCACTGGCACCTCCTGGCAGGGAATTAAATAGGGAAGGGTCCATCCCCCTGTGCTCCAGCAGCTCCTCCTCATCCTCACCCTCTCCCTGAGCCGGTCTGAACTCCCAGATAAGCGCGGTGTGAGAGGCAAGGAGGCAAAGGCAGACAATTTCCCAGGGAAATGTTGGAAGGATTGAGGCCCCGAGGCAGAAATGCTGTTTGGGGAGGCTGAAGGAGCCCCAGCGGTGCTGGAGAGTGGCCACGGCTGGAGTGGCAGCAGCTTTGGAGGAGATAACATCGGAAACATGGAGCTCCCGTCTGCCTTTTTCACCTCGGGCCCTTTTCCTGGGAGCTCAAACAAAGAGCTTTGCCTTCTGTTCACTCCTGGCAGAGTTAATCCTTCTGGTTTCCTCTCCCGGCAAGGTGCAAGGGCACAGCCTCAGTGAGGAGAGCAAAAAAGTTTGGTTTGGTTTTAATTCTGACCCTTCTCATCCCGCTGCAGGGTAGAGGGGCCTCGCTCTCCTTTTCCCCGCCCGACTTTGCTGCTCAAGGAGATGTTTTGGGGCAAAGAATGGAGGCTGCAGCAAGAATGGCACAGGCAGGGGATGCCAGGGTCGGTGAGGCTGGGAAAGATCTGCAAAATCATCCAGTCCCAGCTGTCCCCAATCCTCACCTTGTCCCCAGCCCAGAGCTCTGAGTGACCAGCCTGGGCACAAGAGCCTGGCACAAACACCCAGGGGTGGGTTTCCCTCGCCTGAAATGTCTCCTTCCCTTTCCATGGAAT
>VZDJ01005178.1:789719-800513 GCA_008694505.1 Cyanoderma ruficeps
TTTTATATATTTCTATATTTCTATATTTCTATATTTATAATATATATTATATAATTATCATATAAATTTATATTATATATTTATATATTTTATCTTTAAAATATAATTTTTAATTTACAGTTCAGTTTAAAAAGGATATTTCAAATTTACGTTCCGTTCAGTTTAAAATTGATGTCTTAAATTTATATTTACGGTTTATTTTGAGATTTATATTTTAAATTTACATTTTAAATTTAATATTTATTTTTTTATTTAATTTATATTTTAAATTTCTATTTATTCTCGAGGCTCTAAACCCCTCAGCACGGCTCACACGGCTCTGCCTGTTGGTTTTTTTCCCCCTCTGCACAAAGGAAAGGGTGAGTTGAGGTCGGAATCTCCTTTTTCTGTGCGTGGAGGTCAAACCCTTTGACATTTTACACTCGGTTCTGGCACGAAAGAATCTCTCCACTTAAACCATGCGGTGAAAACCTTTCCTCCCCTCCTGCTCCCCCTTTGGTCTGGGAATTGGCCATGGATAAAACTTCCAAGGGAACAGGTGGACGTGGCCCCCTCCTTGTGATATGAAAGAAGCAGAAAACTCGATTAAAGCGATTTATGGGCTCGGAATTCCACCCTTAACGTGGGTTCGGATCCGTGACACCAACGGTTTTGTTCTCCCCTTCGAGACTTGCTGAAACGGGGAAGTTAAAATTACCCTCCATCCTTTTCTAGCTGGAAACCTCAACGAATAAACAGTGGTTCAGCGGCATGGCAACCTGCCCCTCGCAGTCCAAGAACTGCTCCGAGATGTCTATTTTAGTTTTGGTTTTGGTGTTTTCTTTTTTTTTTTAAAAAAAGATGAGTGGGTTTGGATGAGTGGAAGATCAACTTGTAGTTACTACTGGTGGGAGTTAAAGCAAAATTTTGGGACAGTGGTTGGAATTCTGCAATGGACGGGGGTTTGGTCGTATGGAAAGGACTTTGTGCCCTCCTCAATGAGAAACGTTTCAGGATGCAAAATGGGCAGGAAGGCGTGAAATGGGATGTTCAGAGTTGTTCTGGTTTTCGTGGAATCACGGAATCCCAGACTGGTTTGGGTTGGGAGGGATCTTAAAGATCATTTTGTTCCACTCCCTGCCATGGCAGGGACACCTCCCCCTGTCCCAGGCTGTGGACACTGTCCCCAGTGTCCAACCTGGCCTTGGGCACTGCCAGGGATCCAGGGGCAGCCACAGCAAATCTGGAAAACCTAGATTTTTTTTCCCAAGATCCCGCCTAAACTTGTCATTTCTCAGCTTGAAGCCATTCCCTGTGTCGTGTCCCTGCAGGCCTTGGGAATTGTCTCTCTCCAGGTTTCCTGGGGCTCCTTCAGGCCCTGCAAGGCCACCCTGAGCTCAGCCCAAAGCTTCTCCTGTCCAGGCTGAACAATCCCAGCTGTGCCAGACTTTCCTTTCCCCCTTCTCCTTTCCCTCCCTTGTTTTGGAGCCCTCTGCTCTGAAACTGAACAAACGAACAATAATAATAAAAATAAAAAAAGAAATGAAATATCTCACACAGGAGATCAACCCTAATCCAACCACACTTTGATCACTGAGGGGGAAAAAATGATTGTCCTGGAGTCTTTTCCCACCTCATCCCTTTTTTTCCTGCTGTGCTAACGTGGCCCTGAAAAGATGAGCCCTGAAAGTTAAAAGGTGATGACGACCACAGACAAATGAGAGGGGCTTCGGTTTGGGGTTTATTTTCCTGATAACCACTGCAAACCTCAGCAATTCCCTCCTCAGTGGGTGACACACCCCTTCGGGAGGGAAAGTGGAACCAGGAGAAGAGGAGAACATCCCCGAGGAAACATCCATGGCTGAGCTACATCAGCAGCTGAGACGCTTCCAATCCTGTTTGAAACAGCGAAGCCCAACCGCCTCCCACAACTGCTCCAGGAGGGAGCAGCTGGATCCAGGGCACAGCGTGAAAATCCTGCTGGGATTTTAAGAGAGATGGGACCACGGGGAGATGTCTCAAAACATGATTTGTTGCCTCAGCCTCAAGGAGTGAGAACGTCTTCACCACCCATACCAGGAGTTTGTGGCCAGCGGTCCCAAGAGCCCAGGTTAAAGGTTTTAAGGGGTTTTAAAGGTTTATTAGGCAATAATCTACTGATTGTTTTAACTTTCACACCAAGGGCCAACTCGTCTGTATCACACACCCTGCGGATATCAAATCCTATCGTGACACACAACCCTACAGAGCTGCACCTTAAAACTTCCTATTACCTTTATAACTACTTCTGTATCTTAACTTCAAAACTTTAAAACTTTAAAACTCTAAAACTTTAAAACGTTAAAACTTTAAAACTTTAAAATGTTAAAACGTTAAAACGTTAAAATGTTAAAACGTTAAAACTTTAAAACTTTAAAACGTTAAAACTTTAAAACGTTAAAACTTTAAAACTTTAAAACGTTAAAATGTTAAAACGTCAAAACTTTAAAACTTTAAAACGTTAAAACTTTAAAACGTTAAAACGTTAAAACGTTAAAACTTTAAAACTTTAAAACTTTAAAACGTTAAAACGTTAAAACTTTAAAACGTTAAAACTTCAAAACTTTAAAACTTTAAAACGTTAAAACTTTAAAACGTTAAAACTTCAAAACTTTAAAACTTTAAAACGTTAAAACTTTAAAACCTTAAAACTTTAAAACTTTAAATCTTTAAAACTTTAAAACTTTCCACTGCCTAGCTTAATGTGTCTCTGCTTAAACTACAAATCCAATTTCTTCCTTCTGGTCTCCAAAGCTGGAAGCCTTTTCCAGGGCCTCAAGTGCAGCCCTGTGTTCTCTGCTGTATTTGGGGCTGCCTGCACGAGGTTTTGGGAATTTTCTGTGCCTTGATTTCCCACAAAACCCATCGGGAATTCCACGGGGAAGCAGGGAAGAGGGATCCTGGGTGTTCAAGCTGATTTTTTTCCAAGCAGAAAGCGTTCCCAAGGAGCTGAAAGACGGGAAGCTGCCACTGATACCTCCACCCATGTCTGCTCCGGCTGCTGAGCAGCCACTGTAAAATTTGGGGTTTTTTTATAGGAATCCACAATAAAATTTGGGGTTTTTTTAATAGGAACGGAGCCGTGAGCAGGAGAAACCCAGCATGGTTTGCCCTGCAAAAATGAGATGGATGTGAGGGGTTGGAATCCTTCAACTGAGCTGACCTGGAATTGCTCCAGCCAGGGGAAGGAGCTGTGCTCCTTTCCAGATTCTTTTTGTTTTGTACAGCACACGAGAATTTGTGGATTTTTAGTAGTAAAATCAGTAGGGTTTAGCGTGGTTAGATCGGGATTTTGGGGAGAAAATCTTCCCTGTGAGGAAGGCACAGGTTGCCCACAGAATTTTGTGGCTGCCCCATCCTTGGAAGTGTCCAAAGCCAGCCTGGACTGGGCTTGGAGCAACCTGGGATAGTGGAAGGTGTCCCTGCCCGTGGTTTGGGTTGAAACTAAATCAGCTTTAAGGTCCTTTCCAACCTAAACAATTTCCTGATTCTCTGATTCTCAAAAATACCCCAAACCCAGCAGATTTGTAACAATTCCACTAAGCCACAGACCTTCCAAGCCCTGGGAATAAAGGAGAGTTCCAAGTGTTGCCTGAGGTGAGTGAAAACCTTTCGTGCCTGCAGGAAAGAGCACCCTGCTCTCAGAAATAAATCCCAAAATAACAACTTCTCCCCATTCCCTGTAATTATTTCTCTCCAAAATCCCAGCAGAGAACCTTGACTGAGCCCATCTCCTTCTGATTGGAAGAGGAGAGGAAAACTCTGTTAGGAACAGCACCTGCCAAAACCAACACTGTCCCACTTTTTTGGGTCCATCTCCCCATGAATCTGCGTTTTGATAGGAACAGCTCAGTGACCTGACCCGCTGCCCAAATTCCAGCAGGAATTTTAGCAGGGACGGACTCAGCTTTAGGGGGATGCCAGTGAAGATTCCAAGCTGGATGACTCGGGGAGGAAATCAGACTCCTCAGGGACCCTTTGGCAGGTTTTCGTTCCAACAAAACCCCCTGGAAAGCCATCAGCCACAAAAACACCTCCAAAGCAGCCTTGTCCTAAGAAAGTCTCAGCACTCAGAGGTGATTTTGGGGGCGATGAAGCACTTTGCAAAGCTCTCTTTGCTGCTGCCTTCCTGGGAGAGGTCAGAGCAAGGTTTTGACAGCATTTCCCTCATTCTCCAGCACACTCATGGACAAATATCCTTTGGGAAATACACCTGGAACAAGGCCTGGCTTTGCAAGGCAACGATGGCTCTGCAGGTGCTACGAGGCAAACAAAACCCACGAGCTGATGCTGAGAAGACGCAGAACGGGCCCCTTAAATCCTGCCAGGCTTCCCAAAATCCCAAATTCCAGCATCCAGGCTTCCCAAAATCCAAACATCCACTGGGAAACCCCTCTTTTCACTCCTTAAAGGCTCTCATATGTCAAAGATATCCAAGAAGAAATGGAAGCAGAGCAGGGCTGTGAGCCTCTGTAGGCCGCAGGGTGGAGGTGGACAAGTGGGGGGAGTATCAGAATGGACCCCTTAAATCCTGCCAGGCTTCCCAAAATCCCAAATTCAAACATCCAGGCTTCTCAAAATCCATACATCCATCAGGAAACCCCTCTTTTCACTCCTTAAAGGCTCTCATATGTCAAAGATGTCCAAGAAGAAGTGGAAGCAGACCAGCAATGCAACTCCCTGTAGGCCACAGGGACAAGCGGGGGAGTATCAGAATGGACCCCTTAAAACCTGCCAGGCTTCCCAAAATCCCAAATTCAAACATCCAGCCTTCCCAAAATCCAAACATCCACACATCCACTGGGAAGCCCCTCTTTTCACTCCTTAAAGGTTCTCATATGTCACAGATGTCCAAGAAGACATGGAAGCAGAGCAGGGCTGTGAGCCCCCGCAGGCCGCGGGGATGGAGGTGGGCGAATGNATGTCCAAGAGGAAATGGAAGCAGAGCAGGGCTGTGAGCCCCCGTAGGCCGTGGGGATGGAGGTGGGCGAATGAAGGGAGGATTACAATGGGCACCTTAAAACCTGCCAGGTTTCCCAAATTCAAACATCCAGCCTTCCCAAAATCCAAACATCCACTGGGAAGTCCCTCTTTGCACTCCTTAAAGACTCTCACTTGTGTCAAAGATCCCAAGATCTCCGAGGAGAGCCCCAAGAGAGGGACGTGAGCCCCCGTAGTCCGCAGGGATGGAGGAAGGGAGGATTACAATGGGCACCTTAAAACCTTTCAGGCTTCACAAACTCAAACATTCAGCCTTCCCAAAATGCAAATATCCACTGGGAAGCCCCTCTTTGCACTCCTTAAAGACTCTCATGTGTCAAAGATCCCAAGATCTCCGAGGAGAGCCCCAAGAGAGGGACGTGAGCCCCCGTCGGCCGTGGGGATGGAGGTGGGCGAGCAAAGGGAGGATTACAATGGGCACCTTAAAACCTGCCAGACTTCCCAAAATCCCAAATTCAAACATCCAGGCTTCCCAAAATCCAAACATCCCCTGGGAAGCCCCTCTTTGCACTCCTTAAAGACTCTCACTTGTGTCAAAGATCCAGAGATCTCCGAGGAGAGCCCCAAGAGATGGACGTGAGCCCCCATCGGCTGCGGGGATGGAAGTGGGCGAGCAAAGGGACCATTACAATGGGCGCCTTAAAACCTGCCAGACTTCCCAAATTCACACATTTAGCCTTCCCAAAATCCAAACATCCCCTGGGAAGCTCCTCTTTTCACTCCTCAAAGACTCTCATGTGTCACATATCCAAAGATCTCCGAGGAGAGCCCCAAGAGATGGACGTGAGCCCCCGCAGGCCGCGGGGACGGAGGAAGGGAGGATTACAATGGGCACCTTAAAACCTTTCAGGCTTCACAAACTCAAACATTCAGCCTTCCCAAAATCCAAATATCCACTGGGAAGCTCCTCTTTGCACTCCTTAAAGACTCTCATGTGTCAAAGATCCCAAGATCTCCGAGGAGAGCCCCAAGAGATGGCCGTGAGCCCCCGCAGGCCGCGGGGACGGAGGTGGGCGAGCAGGGGAGAGGATTTCGGGTACTTACCCTGAATCTGACTCTGAGGCTGAGGGTTAAAAGCTGTGCTGTGGTTCAAGGAGGCTCGAGGGTTGGCTGTGGGGGCTGGGTGGTGTGGGCTGACCCTCATGGCCGTGCGACGCAACTGCTCCAGCTCGCTCAGGCGCTCAGAAAAGGACAAGCTGCCGGGCTTTGTCTGCTCGTCTATTTTCTGGCGATGTCCTAGTGTGGGAGGGGAGGGGAAAAAGGTCAGAAAAGCTCACTTGGTACATGAGGTCGGTCGGTTTTGGTTTATTTTTAATTTTTTATTTTTTTTGCCCCCTTTTTTTTTGCAACCCCTGATCTGCGGGTGAAGGTCCTAAGCCGGGAGTGTCTGGAATGAAACTGAAATCATCTCTCATTTTTAGGTGTTTTTTTTTGTTTTTTTTTGGGGTTTTTTTGGGTTTTTTTTGTTTGGTTGGTTTTTGGGGTTTTTTTTGGGTTTTTTTTGTGGTTTTTTTTGTTTTGTTTTGTTTTGTGTGGTTTTTTTTTGTTTGTTTTTTTGTATTTTTATTTTTTTTTTTGATTGCATTGTAATCTCACCTTCAGCCCTGGGCTGAAGAACCACAGCCACTGCAAATTTCAGGGCCTTTCTACCCTCCCCATGGTTTCTAAAAGGAGGAAACGGCCCCTGTGCTAAAGCTGCACTGGGATAACTCCTCAAAAAATTCAATCCTGGATCGTCACCAGGGCTATAAAATAACAAACCAAATCAAATCCCGCTTTTGGATTCTTTTGCCATGGTTTTATGGACAGGAATGGGAAATAAACACCGTCAGGACTGAAACTGGGACAACGAAGTTTCTCTTGGTGGCACTGGGAGCTTCAGGAAGGTGAGGTGCCATCACACCCTGGGCTCTAAGAGAGGAAATCCTGAATTTAGAGCATCAGCCAGGGCACAGGGGACTCGGGCACGGCCATGTGGGAATTACAGGGCCCAGCACTTCCCAGAGCAGCCCTTGGAGTCCCCATGAAGCCCCAGGGCTGGGAGGGGACAGGGAAGGTCCCAGGACAGCATCGGGACACATCCAGATTCAGCTGGAAGGACTAAGATGACACATTTCCACTGTCCCAGGCTGCTCCAAGCCCCAGTGTCCAACCTGGCCTTGGGCACTGCCAGGGATCCAGGGGCAGCCACAGCAAATCTGGGAATTCCAGCCCAGCTCCTCCTCACCCTGCCAGGGAACAATTCCTTCCTAATATCCAATATAAACCTTCCTTCTGGCCCTGGGAAGCCATTCCCTGTGTCCTGTCCCTGCAGCCCTTGGGAATTGTCTCTCTCCAGGTTTCCTGGGGCTCCTTCAGGCCCTGCAAGGCCACCCTGAGCTCAGCCCAAAGCTTCTCCTGTCCAGGCTGAACATTCCCAGCTTTCCCAGCATTTTCAAAGCCCCCGAGGCTGCCAGAGCTCCAGGAGCCTTTGGACAGCGCTGCCAGGGATGCCCAGGGGGGACTGTTGTGGGGTCTGGGCAGGGCCAGGGGCTGGACTGGAAGATCCCTGTGGGTTCATTCCACCTCAGGACACTCCATGATTCTATTCTATGATTCCATGATTTCTGCCCATTGAATTTGTCTCAGGACATCAGCTGCCTCATGGATCTTTGTGCCTTATCTCGTGTCCTCTTTTCCATGGGACATTGTTGTCCTGCCAGGAACGCAGCTCAAATCCCCAGCCCAGAGGTCAAACACCTTCATTTTTCTACTTGTTCCGTTGAAGAAACAGGGGAACTTGTGACAAGAAAAGGGGGGATGGCCTGAAGGTAAAGGAAGGTAGGGTTTGATGGGATATTGGGAAGGAATTGTTCCCTGGCAGGGTGGGAAAGGGCTGGGAAGGAATTCCCAGATTTGCTGTGGCTGCCCCTGGATCCCTGGCAGTGCCCAAGGCCAGGTTGGACACTGGGGCTTGGAGCAGCCTGGGACAGTGGAAGGTGTCCCTGCCATGGCAGGGGTGGCACTGGATGATTTGAAATTCCCTCCCAACCCAAACCATTCCAGGATTTACCATGGAAGAACATTTCTGTGGTAAATCACCCAAGAACAGGGGCTGTAACACAGCACAATTCCAGCTCTCCTTATTTCTCCATTATGTTTTAGAATCTTCCCACCACACTTTGTATTTTTGTTTTTCAGGTTTTTTTTTACTTGTCTGAAATCAGAGACTGGGGAAGTGTCTTTTCAGCCTTTGCTGAAACTTTTTCTGAGTAATTTCTTAACAAAAATTCATTGCAGAGCAGCCTGGGACAGTGGGAGGTGTCCCTGCCATGGCAGGGGTGGGATGGGATGATCTCTAAGGTCTTTTCCAACCCAAACCATTCAGTGATTATATAAAAACCAGGCATTGTTTTACTTTTTTATCCACTATTCCTCATCCCACAGTGCCCCCCTTAGCGTTTGATCCATAAACATTCCTAAAAATCCCTCTCTCAATGTCGAATATCACTGAATAAGCAGCAAAAAAAGTTCTCTGCAGAGCCCTGCAGGCCCCTTCCTCTACAGAGAACTCTTTCAAGCCACCCTGACAGCTCAATCAAGACACAGGCCCATTTTATGCACTGAAAGGAAAATGTGCATTTAAAAGCAGCTCCCAGTAGCTGCACTGCTAAAATTAAATTTTATAACTCGTCTTACGGTTCCAAATCTCAGTGGCTCGGCCTTTCTCCCCCTTGCCAGGCCCTTCTGGCACAGCTTGAACTGTCTCGGATTCCACACTGCGCTGTAAATTATCCCAAGGGGAGGGGGAGGAATTAAAATATAAAAAGACATATTATATAGCAGCGGTTTCATCATTAAAGACGCCCATTAGGGCTTTAAAAAAAATAAAATAGAGAAATTTAAAAAAAAAAAAGGAGGGGGAGAAGCAAAGACAGATGAAAAGGACTTTTATCTGACGTTCTGGTTGGTGGGGAGCAAACGCTGCGTTTGTCAGCAGAAAAATCTGGAAGTTCCTCAAGCCTTGGGCTCCTGACCCTGGATGTGAAGGCCAACGTGTGGAGTCACACCACGAGATGTGCAAAATACCTCATCCAGGGGGATTATTTTAAGCTCCAGCAGGCTCAACCCAGGGCTGGCAGAGCCAAGAGCCACATCCTTCCAACTCCAGCCCCACGCTGGCATTTTTCCCTGATTTCAGATTCTCCTCGGACATCTCCTCAAACTTGAAGGCCGAGTTTGAGCCCCTGGGACCTTCCCCTTCCCTTCCCTTCCCACCTCTCCTGAACCCTGCAGGGCCAGGCTGCTCCCAGGCTGGTGGGAGGATCTCAGGTCTCACAGAATTCCAGGAATCCCCGAGGTTGGCAAAGCTCTCCCAGCCCATGGAGTCCCAGCTGGGCCCTGTACCCCTGCCAGGCTTCCCAAATTCCAACATCCAGGCTTCCCCAAAATCCAGACATCCACTGGGAAAACTCCTCTTCTCACTCCCTGAAGGCTCTCATGTGTCAAAGATCCAAAGATCTCCAAGGAGAGCCCCAGAGTGATGGATCTCATCCCCAAAGAGATGGATCTCATCCCCAGAGATGGATCTCATCCCCAGAGATGGATCTCATCCCCCGAGTTGGATCTCATCCCCAGAGATGGATCTCAGTCCCCAGAGATGGATCTCATCTCCAGAGAGATGGATCTCATCCCCAGAGATGGATCTCAGTCCCCAGAGATGGATCTCATCCCCAGAGATGGATCTCATCCCCAGAGATGGATCTCATCCCCAGAGATGGATCTCATCCCCAAAGAGATGGATCTCATCCCCAGAGATGGATCTCAGTCCCCACTTTGTCCCCAGCCCAGAGCTCTGAGTGCCACATCCAGGTGACATCTCCAAGGGAGGAGACTCCAAACCTCCCTGAGAAGCCCATCGCAACGTTTAACAAAATTCTGTGACAAAATTCCTCATGATGTCCAAAACTCTCTCTGCTGTCCAAAACTCCTGATTCCCAAGGCATCTTCATACTCTGCATCCACCAAGTGAAACTTGGACCCCCCTCCTCTCTCCCTGTGCTGCCCCAGAGCATCCAGCTGAATTTTGGGAGTGTTTCAGCCTCCTTTTCCACAGCCTGGGATTCCCAGGAGTGCGGGGGCACAGCCACGACCTGTCTCATCCCGATGGAATTTGCAGAAATTCCATTTGGGTGGAAGCAAGGGAGAAAGAGCAGCACCACCAGGTTCTCCCTGAGGAGAACCCTGCTGGTTTCATGCCTACGGTTCAATTTTGGGTGGGAAACACTCAGAATCAAGGCCAGGCAATTGTCACCTCCAGATCCAGCTCCAAAAATCCCTCTCTACCCAGCCAGAAAAAAAAATCTATTTATTATTTCTCCTGCTCTGACTGCACAGAACCTGTTTGGCAGCGAGGCTGCGCGGGAGAGAGAAGTGAAGAAGCGTGTCAGGAAAACGTCACAAACATAAATATATAAATATATAAATATATTAATATATATAAATACTTCTCCNTCCCCAGCCACTCTCAAAGCACAGGCAGCCCTTTGTGAGGGCCACTTGTATTTGGGTGTTTATTAGCTCTGCTTTGAACTTCCCCGCTAAACACCTCGCTGGAGCAGGCAGAGTATCCTCAGCTCACCCCTGGGAAAGCCAGGCCTGGTTATTAACCCTTCTTCCAGGTGGAAAAACGGAATGACAGAGAGGTGAGGTGACCCTGTGACAACCGCTCTGCTCCCAGCCCCGGGAGGTGACCACGAGCCCAAACCTCCCTTTTCCAGGATGAAAAAAAACCCC
>VZDJ01005178.1:804096-815296 GCA_008694505.1 Cyanoderma ruficeps
TTCTTTTAAAAATAATTTTAAAATTAATCTTAAAATTAATTTTAGATTTTATTTTTTAAATACAGATATTTTAGATAGAGGAAAACTTGTAAAAAGAAGGAATTCTATCCCAGGATAAACCAGAGCAGTCCAGATTAATCCTCTTGCCTGATATATTATAACAAATTAATTTCAGCTGACAGAATCCCAAAATTTTCACGGATCCACAATATTTTGACAAGATATTTTTGCGTAGCTCTTCTTTTAAAAATAATTTTAAAATTAATCTTAAAATTAATTTTAGATTTTATTTTTTAAATACAGATATTTTAGATAGAGGAAAACTTGTAAAAAGAAGGAATTCTATCCCAGGATAAACCAGAGCAGTCCAGATTAATCCTCTTGCCTGATATATTATAACAAATTAATTTCAGCTGACAGAATCCCAAAATTTTCACGGATCCACAATATTTTGACAAGATATTTTTGCGTAGCTCTTCTTTTAAAAATAATTTTAAAATTAATCTTAAAATTAATTTTAGATTTTATTTTTTAAATACAGATATTTTAGATAGAGGAAAACTTGTAAAAAGAAGGAATTCTATCCCAGGATAAACCAGAGCAGTCCAGATTAATCCTCTTGCCTGATATATTATAACAAATTAATTTCAGCTGACAGAATCCCAAAATTTTCACGGATCCACAATATTTTGACAAGATATTTTTGCGTAGCTCTTCTTTTAAAAATAATTTTAAAATTAATCTTAAAATTAATTTTAGATTTTATTTTTTAAATACAGATATTTTAGATAGAGGAAAACTTGTAAAAAGAAGGAATTCTATCCCAGGATAAACCAGAGCAGTCCAGATTAATCCTCTTGCCTGATATATTATAACAAATTAATTTCAGCTGACAGAATCCCAAAATTTTCACGGATCCACAATATTTTGACAAGATATTTTTGCGTAGCTCTTCTTTTAAAAATAATTTTAAAATTAATCTTAAAATTAATTTTAGATTTTATTTTTTAAATACAGATATTTTAGATAGAGGAAAACTTGTAAAAAGAAGGAATTCTATCCCAGGATAAACCAGAGCAGTCCAGATTAATCCTCTTGCCTGATATATTATAACAAATTAATTTCAGCTGACAGAATCCCAAAATTTTCACGGATCCACAATATTTTGACAAGATATTTTTGCGTAGCTCTTCTTTTAAAAATAATTTTAAAATTAATCTTAAAATTAATTTTAGATTTTATTTTTTAAATACAGATATTTTAGATAGAGGAAAACTTGTAAAAAGAAGGAATTCTATCCCAGGATAAACCAGAGCAGTCCAGATTAATCCTCTTGCCTGATATATTATAACAAATTAATTTCAGCTGACAGAATCCCAAAATTTTCACGGATCCACAATATTTTGACAAGATATTTTTGCGTAGCTCTTCTTTTAAAAATAATTTTAAAATTAATCTTAAAATTAATTTTAGATTTTGTTTTTTAAATACAGATATTTTAGATAGAGGAAAACTTGTAAAAAGAAGGAATTCTATCCCAGGATAAACCAGAGCGGTCCAGATTAATCCTCTTGCCTGATATATTCTAGCAAATGAACTTCAGCTGACAGAATCCCAAAATTTTCAGGGATTCACAATATTTTGACGAGATATTTTTTCATAGCTCTTCTTTTAAAAATTAATTTTAGATTTTATTTTTTAAATACAGATATTTTAGGTAGAGGAAAACTTGTAAAAAGAAGGAATTCTATCCCAGGATAAACCAGAGCAATCCAGATTAATCCTCTTGCTTGATATATTCTAGCAAATCAACTTCAGCTGACAGAATCCCAGAATTTTCAGGGTGGGAAGGGAATTCTGGAGCTCACCCAGCACGGGCAGCATCACCTGGAGCAGCTGAGACACAAACACCTCCAGGTGGGTTTGGAATATCTCCGGAGATGGAGACTCCTGGCCCTCCTTGGCCTTCCAATTGCCAATTTCCTGCTGTAATCTGAGGCTGGGAGCCCTTCCCGCCACTGCTGCTCTGCCCAGGAGAGCTCCGGGGGGAACATTCCCGGGAAAAATACAAGCGGAGGCTTTGTTTTCCCTCTCTCCGTGGACTGTGAGACCACGGCCTGCTCCAGCCTGGGTTTTTCCCACTCTTTCCCTCCTCCTGATGAACAGAGAAAAATCCTCAGGTCTATCCCGAGCTCCCAAATCCAGGAAAAATACTCCTGATGCATTTCTGAGGCAGGAATTTTCCCTCCTCTCCCCCGGCTCTGCCGCTGAGGCCTGGGAGGTACAAACAGCACAGCACAAGTGTATTTCTTTCCACTCGAACCACAATTGTTCCCAGTAGATCCAGCTCAACTTCTGCTGAATCTGTGCCCTGTCTCTCGTGGAAGTGTAATTATTCTCTGGAATTAACCCCAGGAATTAGGCCATGGCAGTCGAGTAAAAGTCATGGAGCGTTTGGGGTTTGGAGGGAAGAAGTTGATCACGAAAATGAAATGAGTTCAGTCGCAGCCTTTGCTTTCTTCTCCCTTTCCCCCGTCTCAGCTTCTGAAACCCCAAGCCCTTGACAATGTTTGAGTGAGCCCTGAGCCAAGCACTGCTCTGCCAAAAGCCTCTTTTGTTCCTTTCTGCTTTGCATCTTCCCAAAGTGCCCCGGGAATCCCCTCCAGCCACGGCTGGAGCTGGAGAAGTGTCTGAAGGAGAAGGTGCAGAACGAGGCCCGGCCAGCCAAGCACCAGCTCAGGGAGAAACCAAGAAAAAAAAATAAAATACAGCCACAAAAACTTCCTCCCCTCGCTCCAAGGGAAGGCTGCTGGAAACACCTGGAATGCTGGAATATCCTGAGCTAGGAGGGATCCACAGGGATGATCCAAGTCCAGGTTCTGCCCAGGCCCCTCAACAATCCCAGGCTGGGCATCCAAAGGCTCCTGGAGCTCTGGCAGCCTCGGGGCTGTGCCCATTCCCTGGGAAGAACATTTGGGGGAAGAACCTTTCCCTAAAATCCGACCTCAATCCCTGCTGGCCCAGCTCCAGCAGGAGCTGCAGCCCCGGGGAGCTCTGCCCTCAGTGTCCTCTGCCCCAGCTGGACAAACCCAGCGGCCTCAGCCCCTCCAGACCCTTCACCACCTTTGTGGCCTCCTTGGGACACTCCCCAAGAGCTTTGGATCTTATATTGAGACACCCAAAACCCCACCAGGACTTGAGGTAGACACAGAGACCTCACTCAGTGTTGTAAATGAACTTTGTGTATTAATTTGTGCTCAAGGAATAAAGGAATTACGGGCAGGAAGGGAGGCACTGGCAGAGTCACCGGAGGAGGGAAGATCTGAAGTTATGAGCAACTGAAAAGAGGGATTTCGATCGAACCAACATATTAATGGCTGGGCCATCAGCTCTGAGAAGGCTTTGGCTCTCCAATGGACATTTCCCCTCTCTGCCAAAGAAACCCCGCTCAAAACTTGAATATGATTCACAGCCGACACTCAGACACCGTTATGATTCCACTCGGGGAGAGATCAGAATCCCGAAAAGAAGCCCATGAATGTCATAATCTGAACACAGGACACAGAAGAACCCTGCCTCAGGGGAAATAAAAAGTATAAATGCTGAATCCTGAAAACAGGATTTCGGAGCGAATGAAGGAGGACACGGTGCGGACCGGTCCTGTGTTCGCATCCCAAATTTGATTGAATTTATTCTTTATCGTGGCTTTGTTTTATGGTGGATTTGCCTTAGCGTGGCTGTGTTTTCCCTGCATTTTTGTTATTTTCCCGTATTTTTGCACGCAGTGACGACAGAATAAATTCTTTCTTTTCAATCTGGCTCACCATATCTATAACACTCAGGCACCTCAATCCCCATTCCTGGACCACCTCCCTCATCCTGAGCGGGAAAAGCCAGGGCTGAGGACATTTGTCGCCTCTGCAGTGGCTCCAAGCAGGGCAGTGGCTGTACAAACAGCAGAGGGATTGCTGAGGCAGGAACATTTCATCATGGATCTCTGCAGGCAGGGAAAGGTTCCCCATCACTCACCCTCGGGCAGGGCTGAACGAGGCACCTGCAACTTAAAGGTCAAGTCCTGTGGCTCGGTGTTTATGTAAGCCAGGGGGATTTGGCAAGGCCAAATTAAATTTACTCCCTGTAGATGCTGACTACTCAGACTTTGAGTTTTGCTCTTGCCCAGGAGAAGGGTTTAAGTGGGGCTGCTCACCTCCCTGGAAATGAAGAGCTTTGCTTTTACCAAATCCAGTGCCCGGTGTTGCCACGTGAGAGTTGAAAAGGCCTGGCTTTCCACCAGGAAATGAGTTTGGCTATTTTCATCTGTCCATTCCTCCTCTGCACCAATGCTCCACTGTGAACTCATCAAATTCACGTGGTGGTTCTGCCTGGGCTCTATTTTAACTTCTGGAAATTTTTTTTTTCCTCTTTTTCTTTTTTTTTATTTTTTTTTAAATTTTTTTGCTTCCCTGATTTTTTCTCTGCAGCTGCAGGGAGATAGAGTGAGCTACTGTGGAGCAGTCTGAAAGCAGGGCCTCTGAGAAGTTTCCAAAGTGGATACAAGCAGGTTATTCTTTGCCTTGTTTTCCTTGGCTCGGCCCCGGGCGGCGCGGGGTGAGTCAAACTGGATTAACTTTCAAGAGGGAAGTGGTTTTGGTCAGCCCAAACTGCTCGTGGTGAGATTGGGAAGATCCACGGGGCAGGGAATGAGGAACAGCCCGTGGTGCCGGCTGGAGGGAGGGATCACACAAACAGAATCCTTAATAATTAAATCAACGCCGTCCCATAAATGGTTTTTGTTGGGTTGGGTTTTTTTTGTTTGGTTTGTGTTTTGTTTTTTTTTTTCCCCTCTGCAGCTTTATGTGCTGAGGGTTGTGACACAGCCTGGATTTTCTGGAATGGTCAGGCCTGGTGGATGTGGGGCTTGATGGGCTTGAAATCCAAACTCAAAGGAAGAATAAAGGAACAAAGGTCAGGCACTAATAAAAAAAAACAACCAAACTAAAATATCTCCATGTTTTGGTTATGACTGGGAAAATTCTTTCTGCTGTCTCCTCCCGTTTTTACACGCTGTTCCTAATCTGTTCCATGATTAAGGAAAGGGGCAGGGAAGACATTCCCATCCTTCTGTCTCTTTAGGAGGCGTTTAAGGGATTTATGAGGACACCGTGTCCTTGTAGGACAGACAACTCCTGCCCTGACGATTCCCGAGCGGAGCTGAGATGCCCTCTCGTTGAATCATGGAATGGTTTGGGTTGGAAAGGACCTTAAAGATCCCTGGTATGGGCAGGGACATCATCCACCATCCCACTTTATTCCAATCTCTCCTTGGATGTTGCTTTTTATCTTCATCTCCCTCGTTTTAGGCAAATCAGCTGCGCGGGGAGGGAGGTTTTAGGCACCTCACGGACTCCCCCCAGCAGGAATCCCCCCACCCCCAGCAGGAATTCCCCCAGCAGGAATTCACAGCTTTAACATTGCTGAGTCATCCATGACACAGCACAAAAGGGACGGTGGGATCATGGAATGGTTTGGGCTGGAAGGGATTAAAGATCATCCAGCTCCACCCCGGGATATTGCACAGGGATTCCAAGAGCTGCAGAGGGCAAAGCTCTTCTGAACCACAGGGAAATGTCCCACGGGGTCTGGAGAGAGAAGGAGAGCTGGAATTTTCCTGTTACAGCCCCTGTTCTTGGGTGATTTACCACAGAAATGTTCTTCCATGGGAAATCCTGGAATGGTTTGGGTTGGAAGGGAGCTTCAAATCATCCAGTGCCACCCCTGCCATGGCAGGGACACCTTCCACAGGCTGCTCTGCAATGAATTTTTGTTAAGAAATGACCCAGAAAAACCTTCAGCAAGGGCTGAAGAGGCTTTTCCCCAGTCTCTGATTTCAGAAAAGTTAAAAAAGCTGAAAAACAAAAATACAAAGTGTGGTGGGAAGATTCCAAAACATAATGGAGAGATGAGAGCTGGAATTGTGCTGTGTTACAGCCCCTGTTCTTGGGTGATTTACCACAGAAATGTTCTTCCATGGTAAATCCTGGAATGGTTTGGGTTGGGAGGGACATTAAATCCCATCCAGTGCCACCCCTGCCATGGCAGGGACACCTTCCACTATCCCAGGCTGCTCTGCAATGAATTTTTGTTAAGAAATGACCCAGAAAAACCTTCAGCAAGGGCTGAAGAGGCTTTTCCCCAGTCTCTGATTTCAGAAAAGTTAAAAAAGCTGGAAAACAAAAATACAAAGTGTGGTGGGAAGATTCCAAAACATAATGGAGAGATGAGGAGAGCTGGAATTGTGCTGTGTTACAGCCCCTGTTCTTGGGTGATTTACCACAGAAATGTTCTTCCATGGTAAATCCTGGAATGGTTTGGGTTGGGAGGGACATTAAATCCCATCCAGGGCCACCCCTGCCATGGCAGGGACACCTCCCACTGTCCCAGGCTGCTCCAAGCCCCAGTGTCCAACCTGGCCTTGGGCACTGCCAGGGATCCAGGGGCAGCCACAACTTCTATTCCAGCCCCTCCCCACCCTGCCAGGGAAAAATTCCTTCCCAATATTCCATCCAGCCCTGCCCTCCTTCAGCTGAAAGCCATTCCCTGTGTCCTGCCACTCCATCCCTTGTGAAAAAAATCCCTCTGCAGCTCTCCTGGAGCCCCTTTAGGCCCTGGAAGAACACAATTCTCTCCCAAGCATTCTCTCCCTCCTGCTTTGCACACCCTCAGCCACAGGCTCAGCCTGAGCTGAGATTTCTCACCAACACTGAGGGAAAATGCATCCCCTCATTGCAATTCCCAAAGAGCAGGAGCACAAATGGAGATGCAGGGCAAAAGCAAAGCCTTTTCTCCATTCTTCACCACGATGAATTAAAAGCCTGTGGTGATTTTGTGTGGGCCTGCACGGAGGGAACGCTCCAGCTGATAATCCAGGGCAGGAAAAGCTGGGAGGAGCTGCAGTGCAGGTGGATTTTCACTCTTTGCAGTTGTATTTCCAGAAGAAAATAGAGGCTGGCCACTGAAAATGCTTCCCCCAGGCCTTCCCTTATACACATGGTGTTTTGGAGAAGCCCTAAATAAAGAATCTCTTCAAAAAGGGAGGTTTTGAAAATGATCCTGCACTGCCAAAATCTTCTTAAGCAAACAGAAGTGTCTGAGCCCTCCGTGAGGGGTGGAAGTTTCCCTCTCCCTCCTCCCAGCCCCCTTAGGAGATGAGGAAGAGAATATCTTGTCAAAATATTGTTCAACTACTGTTAAAACACACAGGGAAAATAAATCCAGAACTTCCAAAGGAGGTACAAAAAGCTCCCTGGGGTTTCCCCAGGTAAAACAGGGACAGCAGGAATCTGGAAATCCTGAAAACCTGTAAATCTGCCCACAGAAAAAACGGGATCACTTGGTGGAAAACTTCAACTCCCAGCACAGGGTTGTACCATAAACACCATTTTAGTTGCAGCTGTGCCAAGTGAGGAGCAGATTTTGGCAGGCGGGGTGAGCTTTGCAGGGGGAGTGATGAGAGAATTCCCCTGGGAGGGTTTCCCAGTGCCCCAGAGCTCCTCTGGATAAGACCCCGTGTCCCACCTCCTGAAGGGATCAGCTCACACAGGGAAGGAAAACTCTGCAGGAAACCTTCTGACCTGCCAGTCCTGAGGGATTGATGCTCCATCAGCCCAGCTCTGCCAGGAAATCTCCTTCTGGGAAGGGGAAAGGCAAAATAACTCCCTAAAACCCACACCAGGCCCCTCCAGTGAGGGATCCAACGCCAGGCCCATCCTTTCCCAGCCCCAGCATCTGCTTCAAACCTTCTGTTCCCTCATGTCTTTCCTATTCCTGTGGAAAATATTCTCTTCCCTAAAGGTCTTCATCTTGCTCAGGGCTTTGAACAGCTACAAAACCTTTGTGGTGAGGGCAGCCGGGAAGAGCAAGTGCGGCCTAGTGAGACACGCTCAGAGATAATCTCCATTCACCTGATCCTGGTTTTGTCCCAGCTCAGAGAACTTCCCCCCCCGATTTCAGAGACCAAGGAGGGTCACTAAAATGGTTGGATTGAAAATCACCTCGGTTCAAGAGTAAGAAAAGAGCTGTGTGGGGTGAAGTGATTAAGAAAAGGAGTTGAAATAATTGATGCTCCACCAACCCAGCGCTGCCAGGAAATCTCCTTCTGGGAAGGGGAAAGGCAAAATATCTCCCTAAAACCCACACCAGGCCCCTCCAGTGAGGGATCCAACGCCAGGCCCATCCTTTCCCAGCCCCAGCACCTGCTTCAAACCTTCTGTTCCCTCGTGTCTTTCCTATTCCTGTGGAAAATGTTCTCTTCCCTAAGGGTCTTCATCTTGCTCAGTGCTTTGAACAGCTACAAAATCAAAACCTTTGTGGTGAGGGCAGCTGGGAAGAGCAAGTGCGGCCTAGTGAGACACGCTCAGAGATAATCTCCATTCACCTGATCCTGGTTTTGTCCCAGCTCAGAGAACTTCCCCCCCATTTCAGAGATCAAGGAGGGTCACTAAAATGGTTGGATTGAAAATCACCTCGGTTCAAGAGTGAGAAAAGAGCTGTGTGGGATGAAGTGATTAAGAAAAGGAGTTGAAATAATTGCTACAGGACATGGCCAAGCTTAAATTCATTCCTAACCCACAGTGCAGCAGCTCTGGCTTCCCGTGTCCCTGATTTCTCAAGGAAGGAGCTCGTCCTGTTAAAACCTCTGTGTTTCATTAAAAAAAAACCCAATAAATTTGAGAAGCAATTCTACAGGATCTACTGCACTCCCACAAAAGCAGTGTTGTCCCCAGGTTTCCTGCTCCACATATTTGACCATTTCATTGAACTAAATAAATTACAAATTCCCTGCCTCACATCGCCCAGTCTCGATCTCTCCGGCCTCAGCAGAGACACTGATAAATGCCAGGGAAAATAATCCCTTTCCATGTGGAAAAGGAGTGTCTGCACCATGAATCCTCAAGGATGGGAGTGTTAAAAACCTACTGAGGTCCAACTTATTGATAAGGACATGAAGGATCCTCACCATCGCCGCTCTGTGCCAGGCGTTCCTATAAATTTAATAATCCTTTGCATTGCCAATCTGATAAATTCCATGAATACATAAAGGGGCTACAAAAACGCTGGGGAGGGATTATCACCAGAGCATGGAGTGACAGGGAAATGAGGAATGGCTTCAAACCCTGTCAGAGAGCAGGGTTAGGTGGGATAAAAGGAAGAAAAGCTTAGGAGAGGCTGGAAGTGCGCCATGAAATAATCACGTTTCAGTTTTATCTCCACACGAAAAGTCTGCAAACAAATAAATCCTGACCTGCCTTAATGAGATCCTTTATCTGTTAGAGATTTGTAAGTTTTGTTCAAAATTAGAAAAGGAAAAGTGGAAGCGCGTGTGGGTAAAGAGGTGACTTTGCTTCCTTACAGAATTTATAGCAAGGAATGGTTTGGGTTGGGAGAGATTAAATCCCATCCAGTGCCACCCCTGCCATGGCAGGGACACCTCCCACTGTCCCAGGCTGCTCCAAGCCCCAGTGTCCAACCTGGCCTTGGGCACTGCCAGGGATCCAGGGGCAGCCACAGCTGTTCTGGGCACCCTGTGCCAGGGAAGAATTCCTTCCTAATATCAAGTCTAAACCTTCCCTCTTTCAGTTTGAAGCCGTTATTCCTTGTCCTGTCACTCCAAGCCCTTGGAAAATGTCTCTGATAGCGGGTGCTGAGAACGTGGAATCGTGGAATCATAGAATCATGGAATGGTTTGGGTTGAAAATGACCCTAAAGTCCATCCAGGGCCACCCCTGCCATGGCAGGGACACCTCCCACTGTCCCAGGCTGCTCCAACCCCAGTGTCCAACCTGGCCTTGGGCACTGCCAGGGATCCAGGGGCAGCCACAGCAAATCTGGGAATTCTATTCCAGCCCCTTCCCACCCTGCCAAGGAAGGATTTTTTTCCCAAAATCCCACCTAAACTTGTCATTTGTCAGTGTGAAGCCATTCCCTGTGTCCTGTCCCTGCAGGCCTTGGGAATTGTCTCTCTCCAGGTTTCCTGGGGCTCCTTCAGGCCCTGCAAGGCCACCCTGAGCTCAGCCCAAAGCTTCTCCTGTCCAGGCTGAACAATCCCAGCTGTGCCAGCCTTTCCTCCCAGCAGAGCTGCTCCATCCCTCTGCTCATCCTGGAGCCTCCTCTGGGCTCTCTGCAGCAGCTCCACGTCCTCCCTGGGCTGGGATCTCCTTCATGTCTTTTCTCCTACGAAACTCTCAGCCCCTGTAACTCCAGGTGAGTGGGAGGATCTGATAATCCACCACTGAAATTTATATGTTGGGTATTTTCCAATAACAAACTGGTTTGGGTTTTTTTAATGGTTTCTAAGCTGTTATTTGGTATAATTCAGCCTCAGTTTCCAAAATGAGGAACTTGCAGGAGAAAATGAGCGGGAAATAAAGGTATTAATGTTATTTCACCCCACTGAAATAATAAAATATTGCCCATTATTATTCAGAAATAATGAAAAGGGGTTTTTTTTGGAGAAGAGTTTGACTTTTATTATTATTATATTAGAAGAAGATTCTTGGGGTTTCCCTAAAAATTGCCTCAGGCAGGACAAGATTTCCTTTAGGACAAGAACCAGCAGCTTTTTAGGCTCCTTCTCAACTCCTGCTCAGCAATATTTTACTTTTCTTCCCACTCCTCAGCATCCCACTCTCGAACATTTTATTTTCCCAAAAATATTTGGGAAAACTACATAACCAACAGGGAATAATCACATTTAATGCCCATCTTAACTTTAGACCGAGGCTGAATCCACGTGGCCTTTCAGGCACCTGGGCCATGAGTGAATTTTTCAGAGCTGTGTGGGTTAAAACAATTCAATGAGCAAAAGCAGAAAAAAAAACAGTCAAAAGAAGAAAAAAAACCCCTAATTTTTCAGCAGATGTACACAGCAGGTCAAATGGCCTGAGGGAAATATTTAATTCAGGACTCAGACTATTTCTACCAAGTTTCCTAACCAAAAGTATTTTCATCAGGAGCGCTACTCTTGATCTGGTTTCTGCTAATGATTCTCCCCATGGAGTTTGCTCATAAAAAAACCAGAAATTGCTTTATGAATCAGAGAATCAGAGAAACTGGAGAAGAAAATGATGGGTTAGGTCATCCTGCCCTTCTCCCTGACAGTGCAGCAGGATTTCTTTCCAGAGGAAAAAAAAAAAAAAAAAAA
>VZDJ01005178.1:825576-847237 GCA_008694505.1 Cyanoderma ruficeps
AAAAAAAAAAGGTATAAATGGCAAACTATGAAATGTAAGGCCCAAATGCGACTCAAATGACATTACAGACCTTTCTGTTCTATTAAGGAGAGGATTCCAGGTTCTGGGGAGAAACGGGATGATTTTATTTTGGAGGGGTTTTTTTAATATCCATCTTTTACCTTCCAGCCCCTTTGTACCTGCCCTAAACCACGCTAAATGCTCGATTTTCCCCATTTTCCTGGCTCCTCGCAGCATTCCCCCGGCTCTCTGCCAAAGCCAGGATTTAAACATCTCTGGGACATCCCATATCCAAAAATCAGGGCTGGTCCTTATCTCTGAGCCCTCCAAACCTGATCAACGAGTTGAGAATCACTTGACCCTTCGTGGATCGACAGCTGCTCATCCCAATTTTTGCAAAATCGTCCAAATTGATGTCCAAAGCCTGCACGAGGCAAAAATTCTGTGCTCAGGTGGTGGCTTTTTGGGTTTTTGTTTCCTCTCCAGCCACCAGCGAGGGTTTGGCCCAGGAGAAAACTTCGCCTCTCGTGTTCGACCTGGTGCTGTTTCGTCGGAAAGGAAAAAATAAAGAAGCTGCAGCCGGAGCAAAAGGCATTTAAAGAGGAAAAAAAAAACCCAACAAACCCCATGATTTGTTTACCAGCAGCACCACAGATGCCGCTGGATTTAAATATGAAATAAAGCTGCTATTCACCTCAGCTCTACCTGGTTTGTAAATTGTGACCAAACACCCAAATCAGGGTGGTGGCCCCAAAAAAATTGCACCAGGGAGAACTCAGAGCCTTTTCCCAGCCCCTAAAGGAGCTCCAAACCACATTTGGGACGAAGGATGGAGGAGCAGGAACGGTTTGAGATGGAGGAGGGCAGGGTTGGATGGGATTTTGGGGGAGGAATTCCTCCTTGGTGAGAGTGGGGAGGCCCTGGCACAGAAAAATCGTGGCTGTGCCACCCCTGGAAGTGTCCAAGGCCAGCTTGGAGCAGTGGGACAGTGCAAAGTGCCCCTGCCCGTGGCACTGGGTCATTTTTAAGGTCCCTCCCAACCCCAAACCATTCCATGATTCCAAGATCTGCCCCTGAGGATCGCTCAGAGGAGGAAACCGAGCCATTCCTGGATTTTTATGGATTTTTTTCCCTCAGGTTTAAGCACGTGTGGAACTGGAAATTTGGGAAGTGCAGCCCCTTTCCTGGTGCCAAAGCAGCCTGGCTGGGATAAAGCCGCCCTTGGGAACATTTCTCCCTGCAGGACGTTCTGCCCTCGGTGTTTCCACAGCGGCTCCTCACCCGGAATGAAATCTCCAAATCTCCAGAGCTCAAAATCCGGATTTTGTTCTGGATTTCTACGGGGCCAAAAGGGGTCCTGCTGCAAACTGGAACCCCCAGAAATACTAAATGGGGTTTTTTTCACCATAAAGGTGGAAAATCACCTTTATTTCACATGGTTGGTGCTGGCTTTTCCCTTTTCCTTTCCTCCCCAGCTCCCAAATCCTGTTTTTTTTTGTAATAAGGGTGGAAAAAGCAGCTCATTCCTGCAGGGACATGGCCGGTGGTGGATTTTCCCTTTCCCTTTCCTTCCCAGCTCCCAAATCCTGAAATTTTTTTCACAATAAAGGTGAAAAAGCAGCTCATTCCTGCAGGAACAAGGTTGATTCTGGCTTTTCCCTTTCCCTTTCCTCCCCAGCTCCCAAATCCTGATGGTTTTTTCTTTTCCTCACAATATCTGTGGGAAAGCAGTTAATTCCTGCGGGGACAAGGTTGATCCTGGCTTTTCCCTTTCCCTTTCCTCCCCAGCTCCCAAATCCTGATTTATTTAATTTTTTCCCCACAATATTTGTGGGAAAGCAGCTCATTCCTGCAGGCACAAGGTTGATCCTGGATTTTCCCTTTCCCTTTCCTTCCCAGCTCCCAAATCCTGATTTATTTAATTTTTTANATAAGGGTGGAAAAAGCAGTTAATTCCTGTGGGGACAAGGTTGATCCTGGCTTTTCCCTTTTCCTCTCCTTCCCAACTCCCAAATCCTGATTTTTTTAATGCAATAAGGTTGAAAAAGCAGCTCATTCCCGCAGGAACACGGCTGGTCCTGACTTTCCCCTTTTCCTTCCCTCCCCAGCTCCCAAATCCTGATTTATTTAATTTTTTTCCCAATATTTGTGGGAAAGCAGTTAATTCCTGTGGGGACAAGCTTGATCTTGGCTTTTCCATTTCTCTTTCCTTCCCAGCTCCCAAATCCTGATTTATTTAATTTTTTTTCCCCAATTTTTGTGGGAAATCAGCTCATTCCTGCAGGAACACAGCTGGTCCTGGATTTTCCCTTTTCCTTTACTCTCCAGCTCCCAAATCCTGATTTATTTAATTTTTTATCCACAATATTTGTGGGAAAGCAGCTCATTCCTGCAGGAACACAGCTGGTCCTGGCTTTTCCTTCCCTCCCCAGCTCCCTGCAGCACTCCAGCCATGCCCTTCACACTCTTTCCCTCCCTTTCCCCACGTTTTTTTTCCTGGCTGACAATTCCAATTCCGGGCTGGAAAAAGCAGCAGAGCTGCTGCTGCTGTGAGCTTCCCAGAGCAGGGAGGCCAGCAGAAAACTGTGGAATCCCTTCAGTCCTTTTGGGGAAGCCCAAATAACGGTGCTCGGCCAAAATGCACCAATTATTTGGGCACTGTGAACCTCAGGCAAGATGGGAATTAAATTGAGCAACCCCAATGACATCACTGAAATCAAGGGATGGAGACATTGTCCAGCTCAGCAGGAACTCAGATGGAAATTTTTTTACCTCCTGTGGGTGATAAGGGAAGTCCCTGTGGCTCTTGGGGGAGATTTTCCCCTGAGCGTTTGCTTCTTTCAGGAGTCAAAAATATCCTCCTGAGGTGCAGGCATGGAAATATTGCCCCAGGCAGATGTGGAAGCTGCTGCTGCTGCTGCTCTCGGTTGGAATCGAGATAATTCAGGGCCTGAGTTTTGCTGCCAGCTGGGATCTCAGTTCCTTAGAGGAGAAGCGAAAAGATTCCCAAAAAATGCTCGGGGGATGCTGCAGGTTCCGTGAAAAAAAGAGAAAAATCAGCCTGGGCAGGAGGCTGGGATAGCAAGAGCCAGAATCGAGGGATGGAAAGACTCCTCAGAGGAGTTTCAGGCGGATCCCAAAATCCCAAAATATCACAAATATCTTGGGCAGTTTCCCTGGAGGGCTCTGGGGCTGCTCCCTGAAATCTCAGCCGCCTCAAGGAGAAGGGAGGGAGGTTCTAAAGCCACTTTTCCCCGTTTTTCCTGTGCTCCAGTGGTGCCAACAATCAAATCCCTTTCCTCAGAGAGCCATCCCCGTGATGGGATGGACACCCAGCGTGCCAGAAACGTCTCAGCGCTGCTTTAAAACCACATTTCTGCTTTTTGTCCCTCCAAAACACCTCCAGCCTTTCACCCAGAGCCCTCAGAATCCTCTCCCTGGCACAAAACCTTCAGAAACGTTGCAAGGGCGGGACTGAGCTCACGAAAACAGCCACAGTTTTCAGGTCTGTGAAGTTTTTGGGGAGTTTTTTTTTGGGGGGGAAGGGGGAGGACAGATGTTTACACTCGGATTTGACAATTTGTGCGCGGCCAGTTTCACTTCTGCGCCACTGAGGGGTTTCACTTCCCCCGGGCCTGTGGTGATGACACCATCCTGTGATGATCCCACCAAAGGACAGCCTGGGGGAAAAGGGCAACCTGATGGTCCTCCTGCCCTCCAGCAGCTTGGATTTGGTGGGCATTCCTCGGAAAAAATTCATGGCTGGGGTGTAAAACACGAGTCTCAGCTGGATTCCTGCCCTCCCTCCCTCAGGCTGCTCCTTCTGCCACCTCGGTGTGGTTTTCCCTGGGAATGTGCTGGAGCAGAGATGCCCCAAAAGCAAAATTTGTGGTGTTTAGAGCAGGAAAAATACGTGGCAGCTGAGTTACAGGGGCAGGAAATGGTCGTGGCCATTGATCAGGAAGGAGCTGCAGCAGAAGAAAAGCGGGAAAATGGCTGAGAAGCTGCGAGAGGAGAGAAATAAATGAGGAGTAAAAAAGAGGAGGCCTCTGAGGACAGGGTGTCCTACAAGGGAATCCCAGAAAGGTCTGGGCTGGAAGGGACCTTAAAAATCATCTCATTGTCACCCCTGCCATGGCAGGGATACCTCCCACTGTCCCAGGCTGCTCCAAGCCCCAGTGTCCAACCTGGCCTTGGGCACTGCCAGGGATCCAGGGGCAGCCACAGCAAAGCTGGGAATTCTATTCCAGGGCCTGCCCACCCCCACAGGGAGGAAATTTTTCCTAATATCTGATCTAAACCTGCCATTTTTCACTTTGAGGCCATTCCCTGTGTCCTGTCCCTGCAGGCCTTGGGAATTGTCTCTCTCCAGGTTTCCTGGGGCTCCTTCAGGCCCTGCAAGGCCACCCTGAGCTCAGCCCAAAGCTTCTCCTGTCCAGGCTGAACAATCCCAGCTGTGCCAGCCTTTCCTCCCAGCAGAGCTGCTCCATCCCTCTGCTCATCCTGGAGCCTCCTCTGGGCTCTCTCCAGCAGCTCCACGTCCTCCCTGCGCTGGGCCCCAGTGCTGGGGCAGCTCTGCAGGTGGGGCCTCACCTGAGGGGGCCCAGGGACACCCAAAGGTGCCATCCAGGAGCTGACACAGCCACGAGTCACCTCTGCCAACCCCCCCAGGAACGCCCTGTGCGCTGATGGCCAATCCCAGGGTGGGACTGGTGGGAGCTGTGGCAGGAATTTGGCTCTCGGGAGCATCAGTTGTGTCTCAGCCCCCCTGAGGTCCTGTGGAAATCCCGGTTTTTGGGGTTTTGTGGTTCCCGTGGATGTGTCTGTGCACCAGAGCTGCACCAACCTCTGCTGAATGGGTGCTTTTTGTCCTCAAAAACAACCCCAGGCACGTGCTGGAGCCGAATTTTTCGGGGTGGGATGCTGCCTGAGGCTGCAAGCCTGCAGATCAAGCTTCTAAAATTAAAGTTTATACGCCCGTGGAGCGGGGAGTGGGGGAAGGAAAACATTTTAATGGGAAAGCCAAGAGCAGCCTCTACCTGGAAGCGGAGCTGCTGCAAAAAGCACCATAAAATTCTCAGGAACTTGGGTGGAGACAATAATTACAGCCCGGCAGGAACGAAGCGCTCGGGGTGCCCGGCCCCTGCACAAGTGGCAGCACCAGGAGATCTCAGCTGCAGCCCTTGACAACAGGAATTATTATTATTATTAAAATATCTGAAACTGAGACCCTCAACAGCCACAAACGTAACGTTTGAAAGTGCATGTCATCAATTAAATTATTCATTTAAAATTATTCATTAAAAATATTTTTTTTCATTTAAAAAAATCATTAATTTCTTTCCCCCCCCCCAAAAAAATGGCTCTAATGGAAATTTCTGATTTTCCAGATAATCTAGATTTCTAAATCATTAGAAGCATCATATGATCTAAATCATAGAGGCATCGTTAGAAAATCCTAGATTATTTAGAATCTAAGTAATTAAAATCTAAATAATTAGAATCTAAATTTTTAAATTTAGATTTAGATTTTTAAATTTAGAATCTAAATAAAATAAATCTAAATAATTCTAGATGATTCAGAATTTTCTAATGATGGTTTTAGGCATGGGCTCCCCCAAAACCTGAATCTTTGCATCCAAGCAAAGATTGATCTAAATCATAGAGGCATCGTTAGAAAATCCTAGATTATTTAGAATCTAAGTAATTAAAATCTAAATAATTAAAATCTAAATTTAGAATCTAAATTTAGAATCTAAATTCAGAATCTAAATAAATTAAATCGAAATAATTCTAGATGATTCAGAATTTTCCAATGATGCTTCTAGGCATGGGCTCCCCCAAAACCTGAATCTTTGCATCCAAGCAAAGAAGCATCATATGATCTAAATAATAGAGGCATCGTTAGAAAATCCTAGATTATTTAGAATCTAAGTAATTAAAATCTAAATAATTAAAATCTAAATTTAGAATCTAAATTCAGAATCTAAATAATTTAAATCTAAATAATTCTAGATGATTCAGAATTTTCCAATGATGCTTCTAGGCATGGGCTCCCCCAAAATCTGAATCTTTGCATCCAAGCTGTGATCGAACTATGAGGGAATTTTGATTTTCTTTTTCTTTTTCCTCAGTGCAAAAATCATTTTTGTTTGAAATAAAATTCTTGAAAGAAATTTTTATTTGAAATGAAATAAATTTCTCTGGACCAGAGCTTGGGCTGGTCGTCCAGCTCTACCCACAGACTGTCCTGGGTGCTGTGCCACCGCTGAGGAGCTCAGGGAAAAAGGAAAAATAGGAAGAGCAGGTGGAAAGGACAGTCCAGGATGGAATGGCCCCAGTGCAAAGCTTTTCCCACCTTCTCACAGAAAATGCCTCGGGATCCTTCAGCCTAATGATAGCCCTGAGCCCAGCTGGAATTTCAGACCATTCATCAGGGTTTTGTTTTTGTGTTTTTTTTTGAGGTAGAAATTATCCCCCAGACTTTATGAGCATGACAGAGACGTGGAAAAGGTTAAGGCCCAGATTCACGAGCGGATTTATCCGTCTGATGTGGGATTAAGTCCAAAATTCCACTTCTGAGCTGCCCCCTTCCCTCAATCCGGGGGGATTTCTGAGGGGGTTTCTCCTAAAAAACACCCCCAGGCCCTCGAGGCCTCGAGCTCCGGCCCTCAGAGGGGTCACTTGGCCTCTGTCCCCTCCCCGTGGTTTGGGAGCTTCTCCAAGGAATGGAGAGAGACAATTCCCAAGGGATGGAGGGACACGACACAGGGAATGGCTTCAAAGTAGGATTAGATGGGATCTTGGGGCAGGAATTGTTCCCTGGGAAGGTGAGGAGGGGCTGGGATGGAATTCCCAGCTTTGCTGTGGCTGCCCCTGGATCCCTGGCAGTGCCCAAGGCCAGGTTGGACACTGGGGCTTGGAGCAGCCTGGGACAGTGGGAGGTGTCCCTGCCATGGCAGGGGTGGCACTGGATGATCCTTAAATTCCCTCCCAGCCCAAACCACTCTGGGATTCTCTGGCTGCTTTTCTATTTCAACCTGTGATTCCTCCTCCCCTCCAGGAACTTCCCTCACCCTCGGCCTAATCCTCAGAGCGGGCAAACCTCGTGTCGTGGCCGTTGTGGTTTTGGGCACAGCCCGTTCCGAGGCACATTCATGTCCTGGGAACATGGAAAAACCCCTTGGAGACCTGGATTTTGCCTCAGTCCCTCTCCTTTCTGCAGTGCCAGCACAGGGGGAATGGTTCAGCCTGGACAGGAGAAGCTTTGGGCTGAGCTCAGGGTGGCCTTGCAGGGCCTGAAGGAGCCCCAGGAAACCTGGAGAGAGACAATTCCCAAGGCCTGCAGGGACAGGACACAGGGAATGGCTTCAAAGTGAAAAATGACACGTTTAGATCAGATATCAGGAAAAATTTCCTCCCTGTGAGGGTGGGCAGGCCCTGGAATAAAATTCCCAGCTTTGCTGTGGCTGCCCCTGGATCCCTGGCAGTGCCCAAGGCCAACCTGGATGCAGTTCTGAGCAACCTGGGATAGGGGAAATTGTCCCTTCCCATGGCAGGGAGGTTGGAACGAGGTGATTTTTACAGTCCCTTCCTTCCCAGCCCATTCCATGATTCCGTGGCACAACACAGGAGCTGGGAACAAACCCCCCCCCCGGGGGTCACTCCATGGATATCCAGGGAAGGGAAAAATGAAAATTCTGCCATTACCAACCTACAAGCTGCCAATTCCAGCTCTGTGCCCCTGGAGGTGGACAAGGCTCTGTGCACAAAGGCCAGCCTGTGGAAAATCTGTGGTTTTGCCAAAGCTTTTTTCCCGAATTTTCAGGGAGCTGATGTGGACACGGAGCTGCAAACACCTCCCTGATGGCACCCAGCCTTCCAGGCAGCTCCTTCCCTCTCCAGAACCTCCTTCCTCCTCCTCCCTCCCCACACAGGTTCAGTGGGAAAAGCCAACAGGAAATTTAGGATCGTTCCTCCCATCTCTTTTTTTTTTTTTTCTTTTATTTTTGGAGCTCCAAACCTGCCTAAAGGTTTGCATGGAATTCCCACCCTGTGCCCAGAGGCTGCAGATCTCCAAGGGGACTCCCAGGAAAAGGGGGCAGAGATGAAGGGAATAACGATTTGGAGAGGCTGAGAAAACCGTGTGGAAATCACATGGTGGGGAAAACACTGGGGAGCAGGATGAGGGGGGGCAAAAAAGGTGGAGAGATGCGGCGTTAACACCATAAAAAATAATTCAAAAGTCTATTTTTAATGTTTTTTTCCTGCTCCTAAAGGCTTTTTGGAAGGGAACAGAGACTGATTCAGCCGGATGAGGGTTTATGCACATGACTGTGCTGGAAAAGACTCTCCTGACAGCGATTGTGAGCCACTGATTTGCAGCATCCTCACCCCTGCTCAAGTTCTCTGGCCAGCCCTAAGCCTAATTTATCTCCCAGCATTTAAATAAAATCCCAGGATTTTATTTTGGTGACTAAATAGGTTGGGATGTGGGCACACACGCCCAAAAAAATCAGGATATTTTGACCGGAACTCCAGGAGTTCTGAAGGGTGGCACCAAAAAAAAAAACCCAAAAAAAACCCCAAACAGCAAAATAAAAACAAATTTTAAAAAGAATATAAAACCATCAAGAAAAAAGCTGCAGGGTAAACAGATCTCTCGGAACTATGTAACCTTTTCATCTAGAGAGGTACTTAATTTTCCCTAAACAACATTTTCTGGGAAGCCCTTTTATCGGGGCAGAAAGAAAAAAAAACCCCAAACTTGGGAAAACGCTGCGAGGGTGGCGTCTGCCTCGTCCCCGCCGCTGCAAAAAAAATGTCCAAGGCGAGCTGCGCAGAACCAAAAAATAGATTTATTGTTATTGGACTGAGGGCAGCGGCTCAGCACTTGGCATGGCCACTGTTTACAGCAGGAATGCTCCCGGAGACAGGAAGTTCTCCGAGCCCTCTGCCATTATTTTTCTCCTGCTGACGCGTTGGGAGCGGGAGTTTATTCTCCCCGATGAAATCTTTAGTGCCGAGGCAGAGAGATGGGGGGGTTTTTTTTTTGGGAGATGGCAGAGCTGCTGCAGGCAGGCTCAGCCTCATCCCACAGGGATGAAGGATGGTTTTGAGGAGTGCAAGCCCTGGGAGCAGCAGCGTCATCCATGGGGTTCATTCCACAATCGTGGATTCCCGGATCTGGCTGCTTGGAATGAGGGAGCACCTCGGGAAAAACTTCTCTGTTCCCTTCTGCCACTGCATCCCTGCTGAGGTTCCCATCCCTTTGGAGGGTTTGCTGCTCAGCCTCATCCTACAAGATGGTTGTTGGGAGTCCAAGCCCCTGTGAGGAGCAGCATCACCCACGGGGTTAATTCCACAACAGGAGATTCATATCCCTGGCTGCTTGGAAAAGCTTCTCCCCTCTTTTCCTTCTATCACTGTAACCCTGCTGAGGTTCCCATCCCTTTGGAGGGCTGGGTTTGCTGCTCAGCCTCATCCCACAGGGTATTTTATGGAAGTCCAACCTCTCCATGGGGCAGCATTATCCATGAGGTTAATTCCTCAGTCAGGAATTCCCAAATCCAGCTACTCAAAGCAAGCCCAAGGCACCTCAGGCACAGGGAAAGGATTTTCCCCTTTTCTTCTGCCACTGCATCCCTGCTGAGGTTCCCATCCCTTTGGAGGGCTGGGTTTGCTGCTCAGCCTCACCCTATAAGATGTTTTTTGGGACTCCAACCCCTGTGAGGAGCAGCATCATCCATGGGGTTAGTTCCTCAACTCAGGGATCCAAAAATCTGGAGTGAGCCCAAGGCACCTCAGGCACTGGGAAAGGATTTTCCTCTCCTTTCCTCCTGCCACTGCATCCCTGCTGAGACTCCCTTCGGAGGGCTGGGTTTGCTGCTCAGCCTCATCCTACAAGATGGTTTTTGGGACTCCAACCCCTCCATGGGGCAGCATTATCCATGAGGTTAATTCCTCAATCAGGAATCCCTAAATCCAGCTACTCAGAGCAAGCCCAAGGCACCTCGGGCACTGGGAAAGATTTTCCCCTCCTTTCCTCCTGCCACTGCATCCCTGCTGAGATTCCATTTGGAGGGTTTGCTGCTCAGCCTCATCCCACAGGATATTTTATGGAAGTCCAAGCCCTGCATGGGGCAGCATCATCCATGAGGTTAATTCCTCAATCCGGGATTCCCAAATCCAGCTACTCAGAGCAAGCCCAAGGCACCTCAGGCACTGGGAAAAGGTTTTCCCATTTTCTGCCACTGTAACCCTGCTGAGGTTCCCATCCCTTTGGAGGGTTTGCTGCTCAGCCTCATCCCACAGGATGGTTTTTGGGACTCCAACCCCTCCATGGGGCAGCATCATCCATGGGGTTAATTCCTCAATCAGGGATTTCCAAATCCAGCTACTCAGAGCAAGCCAAAGGCACCTCAGGCACTGGGAAAAGATTTTCCCTTCTTCTGCCCCTATTTCCCTGCTAAGGTTCCCATCCCTTTGGAGGGCTGGGTTTGCTGCTCAGCCTCATCCTACAAGATGATTTTTGGGACTCCAACCCCTCCATGGGGCAGCATTATCCATGAGGTTAATTCCTCAATCAGGAATTCCTAAATCCAGCTACTCAGAGCAAGCTCAAGGCACCTCGGGCACTGGGAAAGATTTTCCCCTCCTTTCCTCCTGCCACTGCATCCCTGCTGAGACTCCCTTGGGAGTGCTGGGTTTGCTGCTCAGCCTCATCCCACAGGATATTTTATCAAGTCCAAGCCCTGCATGGGGCAGCATCACCCACGGGGTTAATTCCTCAATCAGGGATTCCCAAATCCAGCTACTCAGAGCAAGCCCAAGGCACCTCGGGCACTGGGAAAGGATTTTCCTCTCCTTTCCTCCTGCCACTGCATCCCTGCTGAGACTCCCTTTGGAGGGCTGGGTTTGCTGCTCAGCCTCATCTTACAAAATGGTTTTTGGGAGTCCAACACCTGCATGGGGCAGCATCATCCACGGGGTTAATTCCTCAATCCGGGATTCCCAAATCCAGCTACACAGAGCAAGCCCAAGGCACCTCGGGCACTGGGAAAGGATTTTCCCCTTTCCTTCTGCCCCTATATCCCTGCTGAGGTTCCCATCCCTTTGGAGGGCTGGGTTTGCTGCTCAGCCTCATCCCACAGGATATTTTATGGAAGTCCAAGCCCTGCATGGGGCAGCATCACCCATGGGGTTAATTCCTCAATCAGGGATTCCCAAATCCAGCTACTCAAAGCAAGCCCAAGGCACCTCAGGCACTGGGAAAGGATTTTCCCCTTTTCTTCTCTATCCCTGCTAAGGTTTCAATCCCTTTGGAGTGCTGGGTTTGCTGCTCAGCCTCATCCCACAGGATATTTTATGGAAGTCCAAGCCCTGCATGTGGCAGCATCATCCATGGAGTTAATTCCTCAATCAGGGATTTCCAAATCCAGCTACTCAGAGCAAGCCCAAGGCACCTCAGGCACTGGGAAAAGATTTTCCCTTCTTCTGCCCCTATTTCCCTGCTAAGGTTCCCATCCCTTTGGAGGGCTGGGTTTGCTGCTCAGCCTCATCCTACAAGATGTTTTTTGGGACTCCAACCCCTGTGAGGAGCAGCATCATCCATGGGGTTAGTTCCTCAACTCAGGGATCCAAAAATCTGGAGTGAGCCCAAGGCACCTCAGGCACTGGGAAAGGATTTTCCTCTCCTTTCCTCCTGCCACTGCATCCCTGCTGAGACTCCCTTTGGAGGGCTGGGTTTGCTGCTCAGCCTCATCCCACAGGATATTTTATGGAAGTCCAACCTCTCCATGGGGCAGCATCATTCACGGGGTTAATTCCTCAGTCAGGGATTCCCAAATCCAGCTACTCAGAGCAAGCCCAAGGCACCTCAGGCACTGGGAAAAGCTTTTCCTCTCCTTTCCTTTCCTCCTCCCATGACTTCCCTGCCAAGGTTTCCATCCCCTTGGAGCGCTGGGTTTGCTGCTCAGCCTCGCTGGGATTGCACGGAAATCTTGGCTCAAATTAGCGACGCGGCCAGGCCGCCCCTAAATCACTTCAAAATTCAATTTCTTGCTCCTGGCCTCTGTTTTTTAGGGGAAAATTCACCGTTCAGAACAGAACAGAGGGAGAAGAGTCCTTGGAGAAGAGTCATGGAAGACGAGCCTCGAACACACACCCAGGGCACAGCCCCTTCCTTTCACTGAGTCATGAAATCATGGAATGATTTGGGATTGGAAAGAACAATAAAGACCATCCAGTTCCCTGGGCAGGGACACCTGCCACCAGCCCAGGTTGCTCCAACCTGGCCTTGGACACTTCCAGGGATCCAGGGGCAGCCCCAGCACCTCTGGAAAACCCATTCCAGCCCCTCCTCACCCTCACAGGGAAGAATTTCTTCCCAATATCCAAAGAAAATTCCCATTCCCTTCCGCTGGCTGTAGCATCCACCACGTCCTCATCAACCCAAACTCCAAATAAATTTTAAACTCTATCAATTGAGGGTTTTTTCCCCCAGTTGCTGATGGATTTCTCCTATTTCCATCCCATCTGGCAAAAACTCTGCTGACTGTGACTCCAGGGTCTGACCCCACGTCCCCTGCAGCATTCCAAAGGCTTGGAGCAGAACCTGGACGCCTGCTTAATACTGGTTTTACGACCCTGCTGAAGGGCAGCATCCTCTGTTTTTGCACATACTTTTAGAATTTCGAGTGCATTTTGGTCAAAAAGAAAAAAATAAAATAAAATCAATTTCCACCCAGTGCTCAAATAACGCAAAAGCCTGCAAAGAAGGAGCAGAATTCTGGCTTGGGAAGACCAATAAAAAGAATTGGATTTGGAATCCCGGCCAGTAATTTTTTGGAGTTTGAGTGTTTTTGAGATTTTTGTCTTAGAGTGATTTTTTTTTTTTCCCCTGGGAATGATATCCAGAGGAAAGAGTCCTGAAGGCAGAAACTGTGCTTGGTGAAATCTCTCGTGTTCTGCAAAGCTACACCTGCTTCGGCCCCGCGGATATTGAAAAATACCACAAAACTTACTCCAGTTCCTCTAATCCTGAGGAAACACATGCACGGATTTAATTTTCCATCCTTTCCAAGGTGCAGGTTTTAAAACTCTCCTGGAGCTCCAGCTCTCAGGTTTAGATTGAGATCTCCTGCAGCAAGCCAAGACACTTCTCCATTAGCTGCTCTTAGGATAACTCATTAATAACAATTTTCATCTGGAAAACACGCTTATTTGTTGGGATTTTTTTGGAATCTTACATCCTCCGAGGAAGATAGGAACTGGGATTAATGATTCCATGAGGAAAATATTTCACCTTCCCCAAGCCACGGAGCTTTCCCTCTCCAACATAACTATTTATTTTTAATTTCAGCCAACCAACTTCTACGGTGTCAGGATTTTTTACATCAGATCCATTTCATCAGAGTGACCTAAACCAGTTCTTTATCCACTAAAAAAAAAAACACCAGGGATACGTTGCAGCAGGAGCAGTTGGAAGCTTGGAACGTTCAGGAAACGGAGGGCAAAAAAAAAATAAAATCAAGATTAATTTTGTTTTAAGCAGGTAATCAGGCCAAGGGGAGCAGGGGGAGGCTGAGATTGGCTGGAGTTTTAAAAGGACGTTTTTCTTCCCGAAATGACTCGGTGGGGCTCCCGAGCCAGACGGGCAGGTTTGCCCAGTAGCGTTCTCCAACTGGGCTGAGGAATCGGAGCCTTGGATCCCGGCCAAATCCAAGGGAAATCTCTTTGGTTTGAGGGGAAAAAAAAGAAGCCAAATCGTTTTTCTACCACATCTCCAGGTTTTGGGTGACCCGTGACAGCCTCGCTCCTGTTTTTGGGTGTGAAGAAAACCAAATGTTTTGGGTTTTTAACTCTAAACAAGGCCGAGCGGCACGAGGCAAACTCTGCGTGTCGGGCACGGAACGAGGCTGAAACTTTGGCTGGTATTTGGTGCCAAATATTGATGAGGGGAAATCGGCCCCCAGGTCAGGGGGATTTGCTGTGACCCTCCCAAAACCAGGAGGAAAACGTGGAAAGTAATGTTTGATACAGACTTGTCCTGCTGGATTTCACGGAAGACACTGAAATTATTTACGAAGAGCGTCAAGAACGGGAATTTCCTCCTCGGAAGCGACAGAGCTGCGACTGCTGAGGGGATTTTAATGGGGACTTTACGATCACCACTCCAAACCACTCCTGATTCTCCATCGGGGATTTAAAACGAGGGTTTTAAATCCCCTGAGGGACACGAGGAGGAGTCTCCACCGTGGCCTGAACCAACGTGAACTCCGAGTCCCTGCTCGCGCAACGCCCCTGGCACCGCATTATCACCGGTGGCACTGAGCTGATCCCAGCTCAAATATTCCACGGCAAACAAAGCCGGGGCTCATTTTCCTGCAGCCGAGTATCAAAGGCAGCAGTGCCCTTTGAAGCAGCCACCTTCTGCTGCAGGCTTTGTGCGAAATGCCGCAAGAACGGCAGCTCCCGAAAAATCCCGCAGCAAGGCAAACAATCCTCGCCTTTGGAAAACAAACCCCTGGCGGAGGAGTAAACAAAAGCATCCATTAGTCACCGCCCCAGAGATGGGCAGGTGAGGATGTTGGAGCTGACTAAGAGCACGCAGCGTGCCCAAATCCCTCCACTTAAAGGATCCTCAGCACCTGGGTCGGGATATCACACCTGGAAATCCCAGGTTGGTGCCCGTGAGCGGCTGAAGGAGCAGGGCTCCTATTCCTAAGGTTCCCTCTTCCCAAGAAATAGGGCCTGCTTTATCCCAGCTGCTGGATTTCGACCTTGAGGCTTCCTCCCAGTTGCCTGCTATGATTTCCAGCCTCATTACCATGGCCAGGAACTGAACCACAGGTTTGTTTTTATGAGCTTCTCCAGCAGTCTGCCAGCTATTCATTTGAATCTTCTAAACAGTCAGCTCTGAATCATAATGCAAATTCCATTTACTGAAAAGGTGGTACCTTTAATATTCCAAATGACCACGTTTAATGACTGATACTTTTAGGCATTACAGCATCTCTCATGTTTTCAGTAAATGGATATAATTTGCTCTGCGCTGCCCTATTATTATTCCTCGCCGGCATTACAAGGCGACGTTCTCAGCTGCGGGTGTTTTCCATTTGAAGACGGCCCAAACAACACAACCTGCTGCCTCTGTACCCTCGGCTAAAAAACCCTGCAGGACCCAGAGGAAAAGCTGGACGGGGATTTTGTTCCTAAAATGTGTTCAGCGCTCCGGCAGGGCCGCGCTTTCGCAGCGTTGAGCTGGTGTTTGTGTTGGAAGGGTGTCCACGGGTGCTTTTCACTTCAAAGGCGAGGAAAGGCTGTTGTGTATAATCAGGAGAACTTCCTCTCTCCCTCCAGCCTGACACATCTCCCGTTTGGAATAAAAGCCACAAGTGGGTCAGCTCTGGGACTCTCCTGAAAATCAGGAATCCGCGTGTGGAGCCAGGACATGGCTCGGGTGTCGCATGGGAACAGAGGGAGGGGAAGGTGGTGAGGAAGGGGCAGCAATTTCTGACTTCTGAGGGACACCAGAGCACAAATTGCTCCCAAATGAGACCTCCTGAAGTTCGGGACGTGCTGCCCTGTCACTAAATTGTCCTGGAATTATGCTGAAACACCGTAATGCCCCACTCCAATTTTAAAGACAAATTAAACAGAAGGAAAATACATAATAAAACACCACCTTGAGTCTACACTGGAAATGCGACGGATTTTCATCCCTGACCTTAAAAGAGAGAGACTTCTCCTTCTCCTGAGCTTTTTCTGAGTCACAACTCCCTGGCTTCCCTTTGAGGGTTTGACTGAACCTTCCTGAATTCCCCTCACCATTCTGTTGGTTTATTTTAAGTGCTCCTCTTGGAATTGATGGGATTTAGGATCGAGGAGTGAAGTTTTAAAAGGGAATTCTGCTGATTTTTTCGGGACGAAGCTTTGTGCACCTGCCCACTCACGGGCAATGCTTCGGGCGCTCTTTGCAGCTCCCTAATATTTTTATATGGTCCCACTCTAAGTCAACTTCAACTCTTATTTGGTATTTATGCTCCAAGAACCTTTTTATTTCTACCAGTAACTACGGGTTATGGCAGAGATAAATCAGATTTTAAACCCCTCTGCCCTGCCTGGTCTCTCCTCTCCACGTTGCAGGAGACATCAACTGCCGTGACTGTTGAATTTTGAGAGGGAAAAAAAAAAAAAGGTCAGAGAAAGGGCCTTCAGCAAGTCAGGAACCTGTGAAATTTCTAGATCTGTGTGGGAATTATTTGTATTTTTAGCCTGACTCTCTCTGTTGCAAAGATCGGTTTTTACAGAGAGCTCCGGTGAGCCCCGAGATGACCACGACCTGAAAATTCTCACTTCCAACTGAAAATCTGCCACTTCAACCTAACCACAGGTAATACCACACTGCCTAAATCGGCTGCCAGAGTCGAAATGTCACCCTCTGGGTGGCTTCTCACACTTTTTTTTTCCCCCAACGGGGTTTCACCACTTAAAAAATCGAGAGCGACGCAGAAAACGGGCTGGGAAGGAAACGCGGAAACGCGGAAACCCGCCCAGCCCATCCCACACCTTTGGAACGAAACCGCTACATTTTCCAGGGGACAAAAAAATTCCCAACTCCGTGTCCAGAGAGCAGAAGATGGAGCTGGAACATCCCCCCGTCCCCTCATACCTNAAGCGCAGGTCGTTGAACCGCGCCACCTGGTTCTTCATGGCGGCCGTGGCGTTGCGCAGCTCCGCCGAGTAATTCTCGTCATTCCCGGCCATCACCGTCACCAGGGTCCCGTCGGGGACGTCCCCCAGGGCCACCACCTGCAACAGCAACAGCAGAACCCTCAGTTTCTGGAAGGAAACCCCTAGTTTCATTGGAAGGTAAAACCCAGGGGAAGAAGCCGCGGTGAAAATCGGGGTGGGCCAAGCGGGTGTTGGAGGAGGTGGGAATGGTTCCCGGTTTGCTGGAATGGGGATCCTCTTCTTCCCTCAAACGTTGTCCCTTTCACGGTTCTCTAATCAAGGGATTTTTTCAGTTTGGTGAAAGAATTTAAGCTCTGAAATGGTAAATTCCAGTTTGCTGATAGAATTTGAGTTCTGAAATGGTAAATTTCAGTTTGGCGAAAGAGTTTGAGTTCTGAAATGGTAAATTTCAGTTTGGCAAAAGAGTTTGAGTTCTGAAATGGTAAATTTCAGTTTGGTGAAAGAATTTAAACTCTGAAATGGTAAATTTCAGTTTGGCGAAAGAATTTGAGGTCTGAAATGGTAAATTTCAGTTTGCTGATAGAATTTGAGTTCTGAAATGCTAAATTTCAGTTTGGCAAAAGAGTTTGAGCTCCGGAATGGTAAATTCCGCACTGGTAAATGACGGTTGGTTTGGTGCTGCACTAAAATGTTTTCCAACCCAGATAAAAAATTCTTCTCCCCAGTTCCTGGAGAACCAAAGGACTTAAGATAGTGAATTTTCAAAGCATCGTTATGTTTTTAAAACATCATTGTACCCTAACTTATATTCTTTAAAATGCATCTTTGTTTTTGACTCCTCAGCGTGGATTTCTACCGGTTTTAAACCCGATTTTTAACCCGATTTTTCCTGATGGTTGGGCAGAAATTTTTCTTCCTTCATGCACCTCCGAAACAGCCAGCGTGGTGTGAAATGAAAAATGCTCCGAGGTGAAAAATGCAGAAAATGAGCTTTTCAAAATCTCTGTGATTGTCAGTAAATAAATTCAAGCGGCGGCCCTCGATGGTTTGATTTATACCGGGAGCTCTTAACAGAGCTGCCCAAGCAGAAATCCAGAGCAAGGCCATGGAAAATCAGGCCTCAATCAAATGTCTAATCCCAATTTACCAAACAATTCCTTTCTTTTTCCCTTCAGGAGCATAAAGCAAATAATTTTCAGACCTCACCCTTGAGTTGGACGGATGGAAATCACGACCTGAACTAAGGGCTTTCCCCTTCTCCTAAAATATTTGTGCCCCTTGGTGCCAGAATCCATCAAACCTTTAGGGTTCGCTGGGTTTTGGGTGAGAAATACAAAGATTCCTGAACTTAAATATTCTGTTCACACCCGTTTAATGGTGAAAAATTTAATTTTTCTTGTATCTTTCTCGAATTCCCCAAAACAAAATTCAACCTGCTGGGATTCCACGGGTATCCGGGATTTCTCTCCGTGCCCCCTGACAAAAAACCGGAGCTTGAATTATTTTGCCTGATTTTCTTGAGAGCCCGTCGCCGTTCCCCCGATTCCGCAGCACGACCGCCACCACAAAAAAAAACTCAGAAAAAACCCCAGAAAAACAAACCCAGAGCTAAAAACCCAGCTTGTTTTTAATTCCTCTTTCGCCCTCTGGAAGAGGAACCAGCCCTGCGCTGCGTCCTCTGAGCTGCAGCTCGAGATTTTCCTTCCTCTTACACGTTTTCTGACTTCACTCCAGGCTGTTACAATGGGCCGAGGTTTGTCACCACCTGATTTTATTTCTCTTTTCTGATCCCTTTGCTCTTTAAAAACGGGAGCAGCAGCTCCTTTACTTGATCCAGCCCTGATTTTTTATTCCCTAGCCACAGCCACCTCCCAAAAAATGAGAGAATTCCCCATTTTCAGGTATTTTCCCAGCTTTTTATTTTTTTTTCCCCGACAGGAGGCTGAGCTTTTCACTTCTGTCCTCTCCCTTTGCTCACCCCTAACCCCGATTTTCACTTCCACGTGCAAAGCTCAAACCTCTGGGTCAAAATTCCCTCTTTACATCTTGATTTCGACTTCCTCTTTCCCCGTTCCTCCCCGGCCCCTGATTTTTTTGGGGGGGGGTTTTTGTTCTCCTCTCTGGGCTGTAATTTGGTTTTTTTGGGCCTGCTCTCAGCTCGGCTTTTGCAGATTTCCCTGATTTTGGGCAGGAACGGGGCCCTGCTGGAAAGGCTGGAGCTTGGAAATCGTCGCAAAATCCGCGACTCCGCAGCCGGTTCTTAAAAATTCCCGCAAAAACCTCGATGCAGCCACATCGAACAGAGGGAGAAAAAACAAGGAAAAAGGGAAAAATCAGGGCATTGCCCTGCCATGCAAATATTGAATTTCAGGGAATTTACGCCAGGATTTTAAAACTTCGCAAAGTTTTTCACGGATCCAGGGCCGGTTGTCTCTGACAGAAATAATTTAAAGCTTTCAAATCCCAACCTCGGCCGATAAAAACGGGGAAGAAAATCTGAAAATAAATAAATAAAAAAAATACCCCGAGTCAAAAAACTGACCCAGCCCAGAAAAGAAACCAGACTTGAAAGTCACAGACAATAGAAACAGAAATACAAATATTGACGTTAGAAAAAAAAAGACTAAACAGATAAGCTGGGGCTTGTTACTGGAGTTATCAAGGGCTTGGTTGGACTTTTTACCTCTAAAAATTGGCATTTCCAGAGGGGCAAGGAGAATATCAGGCTTGCGGTGCTGTGAGCTGTCTAAATTAACTTCTCCTGCGCCAATTAACCCGAATCGGCCTCTTAAATTAAGATTTGGATCCTTAACAGCGTTTGGACAATGAATTTATATAGAACCTTATTGGTTATTCTGAATAAATGTTTTAAGCCTTTCAGAACCTTTCTTAAATTTAGGAGAAACCGACGAAAATCGACGGGTTTGGGTTGAAACAACATCCCAACCCTGCGGATTTATTTTTCTTTTTTTAGTGGATTTTTCAAAACCTGAGGAGAAAACTCCCTGCCTGCCTCTTTTTGATTCCCGCCGTGAATAAAAACAACAAACACCCGACAAAACTCAGCGCTTTTAGCCAGGTGCAAACTGAAATATCGACAGCAGAGGAATGATCTCAGCTGATTTTTTTTTCTCCCCCCCTGGGCCAAAGGATCTGAAAACCCCCAGATTTTTAAACCAGCTTTGCAAATGCTTCATATTCAGCAGAAAAACCAGCGAGATGTGGGAAATTCTTTCAGGATTTGAGATAAATCCTGGGAAAAAAAAAGAGATTTGAGGGGTGAAGATGAGGAAAACCAGCAGGTGCCTCCCAGGCTCTCCTAATGAAACCTTTTCCTAATTTTCAGGTGGGTTTGATTAACTATTTTTTTTAATTACTATTATTANTTACTATTATTATTATTATTAATTTCTCCTGGCTATTTCCAGGTGAAATGATCCCAGTTTTCAAGTCTTGGAGAAGCTGCTGAGGCTGCAGGTGGGGAGAGAAAACAGCTTCGAGCATCTCTAAAACCCCCTGGAATTACTTTTTTTCTTTTTTTCCCTAATTTCCACATTCCCAACTCCTTGTCCTTCCTCCGCCACGCCGGGAAAAAAAATAATAATAATAAAAAAAAACCAGGAAAAACCCCCGGGATTCCTCTTATCTCCCTTCCCCGGCGGGGCGGAGCGCTTTTCCCCTCCCGGATTTCTGCCTTCCAGCAGGAAAACTCGGCTAATTAACAGCCCGTTGCGTGGGGCAGGAGTGTAATAATTAATCTAAATGTGGGAATTTAGGAAGTGACCCCGTGCTCGAGCTGCTCCCTTCGCCCCGCTCTTATCTGCGGACAACAAGAGCAGACTCAATAAAACTTTTTTTTTCTCTCGTCAGCAGCGAATTCCCGAAGCTGAGCCGATTCCCCTTCTCCCTCCTTTCTCCTCTCCCCAAAACACAGGGAAAACTCCAGTCTGGTGCCCTTCGACACAAAATAAAGAAATAAAAATAAATAAAACCCCCCCCAAAAAAGTGCCGAGGCAGTCGGGCTTTAGCAGTGACCGCAGGAATAATAATAAAAAAAAAATAAGCTCGGGATTGACAAATCCCGATCCTAAATGGAGCCCCGGGGCTCTCGGGAGCGGCGTGGCCGTGCGGAGAGGAGGATAAAGCCAAAAATTCCCTTTTCCTCCCCTCGGGGGAGCGAACCCCAGGAGCAGCGAGAGAAGCGGCAACTTCGGGGAGTCAGCGACAGTCCCCCCCAAAAAAATAGAGCGAGGGGAGAAGGGTTTGACTCCAAGGGAGGAGGATTTGACTCCAAGGGAGGAGGATTTTTAATCCAAGGGAGATGATTTTACTCCACGGGAGGAGGATTTGACTCCAAGGGAGGAGGATTTTTAATCCAAGGGAGGAGGATTTTACTCCAAGTGAGATGATTTTTACTCCAAGGGAGCAGGATTTTACTCCAAGGGAGATTATTCTACTCCAAGGGAGATGATTTTACTCCACGGGAGGAGGATTTTACTCCAAGAGGGGAGGATTTGACTCCAAGGGAGCAGGATTTGACTCCACGAGAGGAGGATTTGACTCCAAGAGAGCAGGATTTTACTCCAAGAGAGATGATTCTACTCCAAAGGAGATGATTTTACTCCACGGGAGGAGGATTTGACTCCACGGGAGGAGGATTTGACTCCAAGGGAGCAGGATTTGACTCCAAGGGAGATGATTTTACTCCACGGGAGGAGGATTTTACTCCAAGAGAGGAGGATTTGACTCCAAGGGAGATGATTTGACTCCAAGGGAGATGATTCTACTCCAAGGGAGATGATTTTACTCCACGGGAGGAGGATTTTACTCCACGGGAGGAGGATTTGACTCCACGGGAGGAGGATTTTCCCGGGAGCCGGGTAACGGGAAGGGTGGGAAGCACCACCAGCATCCCTCGCACCGCTCGGGACAGGAGGGGAGCCGGGATGTTCTCTCCCATCCC
>VZDJ01005719.1:0-12708 GCA_008694505.1 Cyanoderma ruficeps
GGAAGCCTTCCAAGCCCCTCCCCCACCTCCGCCCTCTCGGCGACTCGCCAGCAGCGGGCGGCGGCTCCGCCAGAGCCCCGAAGGAGATTCTGCCCAGGCCCCAAACTCCAATTCCGGATGGCTCCCTCCCTCGCTGCGGGGAGGGCTTCTCAGCCGTTTTCCCGGAGTACACAGAATCCCCCACGGAGTGCGGCTGAGCCTGTGCAGAGCGGGGAACCGAGTCCTCCTCCCCTTGCTCCTTGGGCGGGCCGCCGTTCCCTTTCACTGCGTACTTAGTAGAGATTCCGCAGTGGGGACAATCTGCCGTAATGCTTTTCCCTGAGGAATCCAGGTGCGCGATCGGTGGCTCCAATGCCAGGAATGCACAAGGGGTGGGAGAGGTGATGCACGAATCCTGCGCCGCCGGTGCTGCTGCCCCGGTTCTGGGCATGCCGGCGGTGCTGGCCCCTCGGGGCTCGCACAAGCCCCACGCGCCTTCGCTCCCTTCTCGCGGCGGGCTGACACCGGTGAGATCCCGCCCGCAAAATCGGTCCGCGTGGTCTTGCCACTCACGGGCAGAGCCCCGTCACTGCTGCACCTGCAAAGGGGCGTGGCCACAGGTTCCAGCCATTGCCCACTTTCGCTGGGGGGGCCGTCAGCCTCCTCCTCCTCCCTGAGCTTGGGAGAGGAAATGAGAACCGAGCCTTCTTGGCTCGGAACCTCAGAAATGGATTGCGAGCCACGTAGGAGCTCGTCAACCCACTTCCAGGTATGAACCAGCTTCGACAAATGCCCATCGGTCTCTCTGGCACAGGCCTGAAGCAAACAGTTTCCAACGTTCTCCCATTCTGACAGAGAGAAAGCGATATCGAGATTGCCAAGGAAAGCACGAATCCTCGCAAAAAAAAAAACAGAAACAGAGGATTCCTCCGTCTCCAGGACCATAAACCAACGGTCCAGCACGAGAGCACTATCTGTGGTAAGGGAAGAAGTAATTTCTTACCCTTTCCTTCAGATGCACGGCAGTGTGAAAGATCCGCACACACACAGGCTGCAGTTCTCACACGGCAGGGGTCACCAGATGTGACGCAGGCTGCAGGCTCCCACACGTTCGGGGGTCACCAGATGTTGTGGGTCGAAGCTGGGCATGTCCCAATTTCAGGAACACTGAAATGAAACTCACACCACGGCAGTGAGGGATAAACTTTTTAATTCAAATCTGACTTCAGTTTTTATACATATGTACAGAGGTCAAGAGATTGGCTACACAGGTTGCCACCTCTTCAACCTGGATGGTGGACATCACCATCAATCATTTCTTCTCTCAGAGGAGAAGTATGTAAACATTCTAAGAATAGATATAGTTTTCATGAAGCTGCGTGAGAAAGTTCTACAGAAAGACAAAAAGACAGAAAGCTCAGGGCAACATCAACCCTCCGTGTATGTTAAGAAATGTAATGTGAAAGGAGAAAATTAGTTAAGACAGTACAAATAGTTGAAGGAACAAGTAACTTAAGTGTGATCATAAAGGTTGTGAAAAATGCCACGTTACTAACATTTTGTGAGAAGGCAAAAGCTTTATTGGTCTGACTAGTTTCAGTTATATGAATAAAATATGTATGTAATATTTAAGGCAAAGAAGTTGCTCTTATGGGAAATTGAGACATAAATAAATATCTAAGACTCATCTTGGTATTATGTGTCACTAGATGAGTCTGCTTTACTGCTTTAGGAAAATCTAGTTTGGGTAATATTTTGGTTTTGTAAGATGTGTATGCTTTAATTATCTATTTGGATGAGGAAGACTATCAGTTTTGCTCTGTGTTTCTTCTAGCTCTTACAAGCTTGTGTTAGCTCTACCTGGATCTCTACAAATTTGAAATAAACTTTTAGATTATCTAGTAATCAATAATTAATTTTGGGATAGCTGCAGTATAAAAGCAAAATGGTGTATTAGCAAGATTTTGTGCATTCAGATCTCCTTTTTATATTTCACATAAATTGTGAAATGTGATGTTCCACAAAGTCCAGTTTCTGAATGAGGCTTTTTTCTGGTGTTTATGTAGGCTTAAATTGATCTGACTAATTCTCTAGTGCTTTAATGTTTTTCCACCGCTGGTATACTCTATTGGGTTTGCATGCCCTCATTTTTAGTTAAAGGTGGGGTCACAGAGGTGGCTTCTGTGAGAAGCTGTTAGAACCTTCCACCATATCTGGCAGAGCCAATCCCTGATGGCTCTGAAGATGGACGTGCCACTGGCCAAGGCTGGGCCAATTAGAAATGGTGGTAAGGCCTCTGCAATAACATATTTAAGAAGGAAATAAAAACAAAGGTTGTGGCACAGTTTTACTTTTCAGACAGAGAAGAGCAGAGTGAGAATATGTGAGAGAAATAACTATGCAGACACCAAGGTCAGTGAAGAAGGAGGGGGAGGAGGTGCTTCAAGCACCAGAGCCAAGATGCCTCTGCAGGCTGTGGTGAAGACCATGGTGAAGCAGGTTGTCCCCCTGCAGCCCATGAGGATCCATGGGGAATGCAGAGATCCATCCATAGCCCTTGGGAGATGTTCCCATGCTGGATGGATTCCCAGGTGGATGCCTGGGAGGAGGCTGTGATCCTATGGGAGCCCCGTGGAGAGAGGGGCCTTGCTCCTAGGCTGGAACAGCCTGTCCTTGAAGGATTGCATCCTGTGGAAGAGTGACCTATGCCATAGCAGTTTTGGGAGGACTGCCCATGGGAGGGACTTACATTGCAGCAGGTCCCAGGGAGCTACTGCTCATGAGATGGGCTCATGCTGGAGAAGTTCATAGAGAACTGTCTCCCGTGGGAAGGACCCCACGGTGCAGCAGGGGAAGGACTCCTCTCTCCCTGAGCAGCAGAAGAAAATCTCAGGTGATGAACTAACCGTAACCCCCATTCCCTGCCTCCATGCGCCACTGGGGTAGGTGGTAGAGCTGGGAAGGAGGGAGGGGTGGGGGGAAGGTGTTTTTAAGGGATTATTTTACTTCTCATTATCCTGCTCTGAGTTTGTTAGTAATAAATTCACCTTATATCTCTAAGTGGAGCCTGTTTTGCCCATTATGGTATTTAATGAATAATCTCTCTCCCAGTCCTTTTCTCAACTCATGAACCCTTCTTTAAAATTTCTCTCCTCTGTCCAGCTGCAGAGGAGAGTGAGTGAGTGGCTTTCATAGGTGCCTGGCATCTGGCCAGCATCAACCCACGGCATATATTTATAAGATATTTTCTGAAGTATACCATCAGATTCTTAAGATTGTGAAATAGGCAATTTTTGCAAGCTAGCACCTTAAAGTATTTTTTTAACAAGATTCACTGTAGTGTGATTTTTGATCTGAAAAAGCTTTAATTTTATTCCTTTTAATTTATATATATATATATATGCACACATATAAATACATTTAGAATGACTTGTCTATGAATCCTTGTTGTTGTTATTAAACCACTTGTTAAAGTACAGGAGTTGAGTCTACATTGTCCTCACAGTTCAAATATTTTGTTTTGTTCTTTACACAGGAGCCCTTACCAAAGTAAAGGAGAGTAAGCGACATGTGGAAGAGGGGAAGATGGAACTCCCAAAAGCTGAGGGCATTCAAGAACGCTGTAACATTATTTCTTTTGCAATCCTAACAGAAATTAATCATTTCCACAAAATTCATGTGAGGGACTTTAAATTACAGATGCAGCATTTCTTGCAACAGCAAATACTCTTTTTTCAAAAAGTGACACAAAACCTAGAGGAAGCTCTTTGGGGGCTGAACAGGGTGACAACTTGAGAAACCAATGAAATAACAAAACCTAAGAAATATTAACATGTGGCTGCAAAGGTCCATGGGAGGAAGGATTTTCTCACCCTAATCTAAAAATGTTTATGTGGAGTCCCCGTGAGGAGGCTGAAATCTGATCTTACTTGTGGTTTGGGCTGCGGTTCTCACACGTCCAGGGGTCACCACTTGTCGCTAGCCGAGGCTGGGTGTGTCCCACTTTAGGGACAGAAAGAGAGCAGGCAGACACAACAGCAGTGGGGAACAAACTCTTCTACTTTATTTACAATTTTCTACTTTATACATTTGTACAGAGGTCCAGAGATTGGCTAGAAAGGTTGCCACCTCTTAACCTGGATGGTGGACATGACCATCAATCAATTCTTCTCTCAGAGGAGAAGAATGCAAACATTCTAAGAATAAACTTTGTTTACAGAAGGCTACGTGAGAAACTTCTGCACAGAGGCAGAAAGCTGAGGGCAACATCTCACCCTTTTTCCATTAATTAAAAGAAAAACCAAAAAAAGTAAATGAACATTGTTCAATTTCTGTTCATGAAGGACCATTGGAGTGATCGCTCGTGTCATTGACATCAGAGTCGTCACTCAGTGGTTCCACCACTGGTTGACCTTCATCTTGGTCACAGTCTCCTGCTTCAACATGACAGGATTATTAGAATTCTGCAGCACCATTAAGGTGCCTGATGGCATGCAAAGCTTTTGCCAATTGACTGCGGGGTTCACCCTGCATTCCCCGTTTTGTTTTTGAAGAACCAGGCCTCAGTGGCACAACGCAGGTTCTTCAGCAAATTCAGCAAATCAAGATTGCTGATGCCCTTGAAATTGGAATGACACAACTACTGTGGCATGTCAGCCACAGAAATGAAATCCGTGACCAAATCAAAAGGTTCCTGGGAAAACTTTGGAAATGCCATGACAGCAGCCCTCAATTCAACCAATTGGGCTGACCCACCCTCATGACCTTCCAAAACTTGCCTTTCAAGGCCATCCTTTCAAGCATCAATGGCCCGTCTCATCCTTCCCAAACCGTCTGTAAAGACAGCGGGTCCTTGCACTGGTTTCTGGGCATTTTTAAAGAATTTTTGCCACTAGCAAGAGCTCATGGCTGGGCAGACAACAAGGAATCTGCCCTGAAAAATTTTCCAGAGCATTGGCAGAGAAACACTGCTTGCACAGCTCCAGTCAAATTTCTCCCGTAATACCGAGAGTATGAAATCTGCACCCATCAATTGCAAGCACTGTTGCCTGCATTTAATTATCAATCGAGCAATGAGCTCAAACAAAGTATTTTGCCTTTCTTGCGGCCGAAATCGAGCATTTAGCTCAAACAATGTATTTTGCCGTCTTTGCGGCTGAAATCGAGCAATTAGCTCAAAAAATGTATTTTGCCGTCTTTTGGGGGCGAAATCGAGCAATTAGCTCAAAAATGTATTTGCCGTCTTTTGCAGCTGATGGGGCAGGATGACCCAGTCCAAAATGTGCAAGGATCGGACCATTCATCATTTCATCAGCCAGTGATACCTGTGGGATGCAAATGAATCACAAAAAACCAATATTTCAGATTCAAAATGAGGATACTTTTCAGAGGTCTTGTAAAACCTCCATTTCCCAAGAGTTCTTTCAATGCAGAAAACAGGAGTGTTCCAGGGACTGGTTTCCAGATGATCCAGGTCCAACAGCTCCCAAATCAAGTCACAAAGGGCGATGAATTCGTCCTGAAAGAAAGTCCATTCCAAATGCCAAACGGCAAAGGAGAGACTCACAATGTCCGCTCCAGGAACAGGCAGGGTAAAATCGTTTCAGGACAGTCTCTGACCAGAACAACAGTCCAGTGAAATTGAGGCAGCCCAGTAACTTCAGAGCAGCCACCTTCTTGCCACCAGCTCTTTGTCCTGGAACAGAAGACTCAGAAAACACTGATTAAACAAATCTGGTCCTGTCAGGGACAGTGACAGGGGCGGGTGGGTGTGGGAATTGAGCTTGCCCAGCAGACCTCCATCGGGTTTGAGGATTGGGAAGACACTCGTGTCTGAGCATGTTTCCCCTTTGGGCTTCTCTGCCTGTTTTCCGAGCCTGATAAAGGCTGGCCACTCATATGAGCCATTGCCTTAAAAGCCTCAGCTATGTGATTTGGCTTTCCACACCGTCCACATACAAATGAAGGAAAAGTCCCCGTTTTCACTTTCTTCCCTTTTTTCTTGCTGGCCTGAGCATTTGCCCGTGTCTGCTTCCCACCCTGCTGCCCCTTGCAGGTTGGCTGCAGGTTGGTAGCTACATGTTTTTTGCGGCCAGTTAGCTCCGTGAATCACAGGGACAGCTTTGAAACTGCTCAGTGAGACATCTTCTTCCACTGAATCCTGTTCCTTAGAATGCAGTGGGACAGGGGCGAGATCCTGTCCCGCAGGAAAGCCAGAGCTTGCCTCTATGTTAGAGGCGTCTGCGCGTGCAGCGCCACCCTGGCTCTGTGCGGGGGGAGAGAGCAGCGCTGGGGGGGGCGTGCCCACCTCAGAGACGGCCGCGCTGGACCCTGCCTCCACCTTGGAGGCTCCGCTCCGCCTGACCACGGGGGGACAACGGAGCAGGGAGGGGTATGTGCCCCGCAGCGCCACTGTGCTGCCAAGCATCCTGTTCAAGGACTCGGGGGAATGGGGGGGGGAAATGTGCCATGGAGGAGGTGCCGCGCGTGACTCGCGAACGAGAGAGAATTTCAGAGGGTGACCGACTCACAGAGGAGTCTGTTTTGATAGCCCGAAGGCCCGACGAGCGCCACCCCAGTGCCGACTCCCTTGACCGAAGCACGGCAGCACGGGATCCTGGCAACGCCCCCAAGGAAGCTCCGTCGGCACCTCTGCCGGTCGGGGCTCCTGCCCGCTGTGTGGCGGGCTTCTCAGCCTTGGCTGAGTGCCCAGCGCCCTGCAGAGACCACGGCTGCGCAGGGCGCGGGTTCCGGGGTTCCTCCGTCGGACCCCCTGGGACAGCGCAATTTTGCGCTGTCCTTTTCCACCGAGTTTCTCGTGGAAACATCACAATGTGGACAAACTACTGTGACTGTACGCCCCTCCCGGTCCCAGCGCCCTTTCAGCGCCTCCACCACTGGGAAGGTGCAGGGGGAGAGATCGCCCTTCCCCCACTGCCACCGTTGAGGAATGATAGAGGTCTGGTATGGCTTTTGCCCCCACTTTACCATGCCTACAGGGATGCTGCCCACAGCAGGGCTGTATAATCTTCTCAGTGGCAAACACAGGGGCCAACCCGGTCTTGCCCTCTATTTCCTGTCTTACTCTACTTGTTATTTCCTAAGCAAACCACTCCAGCACCTCTCACTGTTCTTCGTGTACTTCTCTTTAACAGATACTTGCAATTTCTATTAAAACAGGACAATTACATCAATAACCAATATGGTTCAAATTCTCCACCCAAAGTGTTACTTAAAACAGTCCTCGAGCTGGCTGGTGGAAGTTTGACTCTACTTTTTGGACGTCCTGATTCTTCTCTGGTTCTCTCTTGGACTCTGCTTAAGAGTCAATCTTGTCTCACCCAGTCTGGATGTTATAGTCCATTCTTTGGGTTCTTCTACCGGGCTTTTAATTCTGTTGACATGAGTCCATGCCTGCTCTGAGGTTTGCACAGCTGACTCAGTGGTGAGCAATACTTGAAAGGGACCTTCCCACTGAGGGGTTAGAGGCTGATATCTCCATGACTCGATCATTACTTAATCTCCAAGATTAACATTATGAATTCTGATATCTAGGGTAGTAGTTTGAGGAATCACCCTTTTATGCCTTAGCCCTTCTAAGATCTATGCTATAGACATAACATATTTTCTGGCATTGGCTTCCCCTTCCTTATAGGTGGCACCTCTCTGGGGCAAGGTCAAAAAGGGTAGTTTGACCATCATTTCATAGGGTGAGACTCCTAGAACTGACTGGGGTTGGGTTCTAATTCTTAACAAAGCTTGTCATGGGTTAACACAGCTTGGTTTTAGTTAAAGAGGAGCACTGCCCTGTAAGGACCTGCTAATTTCCTGTGGAAAGGACAGGAACCTATCAGAGGCCAATTTTTAGATATTGACATATTGTGTGATCACTGAGGAATCTGGATACGACTTTGTGAATATAGTGAGCAGATCCGGGAACTTGCCAGCAGGTAACACCAGCCATGTGGCAGCCCAGGCAGCCCGGCAGCCCCCGCTGTCCCACAGGCCCTGGTAGCAGCTGTCAGCAGGAGAGGGGAAAACTATGGCTACTAACATCTAGCCAACTTTAAAGCCAACTTTAAAGCTTGCCCCAGTACCTGCCCATGCTGCTGGCCAGGGGAGATGTTCCCCCTCGGGCCCCCAGGAGCAGCCCCAAGCCTGGGCTGGGCCACCCCCACTCCAGATGACACCAGGGATGGGCAGGAGGCATCCATTAGCCAGGCTGCACCAAGATCCCTGGGCGTGAGTTCTCTTCCCCCCTCCCCATGGCCTTGAGATCCTAGAGTCTGAGCTGCCCGGCAGAGATCACGTGACCATCTGCAGGCCCTGGGCTAACTATTAACTCTTTCCTTGCACAGATGAAGCTTCCAAAGTCCTAACCCTTCTCTAAGTGAGAGAAAAGGTCAGACTGGGAATATGTAAAGGGACAATGTGAGGATATCAAAGTCAGTGAAGGAATGAGTTATCCCTTAGATGGAAGAGATGAGAAAATGCCTAGGCTGAAAGTCTTCTGTGAGCCATGGTAACAGACTGTAATGTGCTGGAATATTCCTTTAAACCATGGCAAAAATATGCATTTTGGGGAGATGATTATTCAGATTTGTGGATTTGAGCAAAGGTATCTGTGTTTGACTGAGTGAATATTGAACTAGTAGCTGTGATACTGTGATCCCACGAGATGTTTGAACAGAGAGAGATGAGATAGGAAGCCCTCTGCACCAGTGAAGAAGTGAAAAGATATCTATGGTCCATGAGATGAAGAAATCCTTTGCCTTTGGAGTTGCTTATCTTTAAAATGACACCCCAAAGCGTTCATGACCCATATGCAGCTTGGGAAAGCTGCCTATGGGAGGGACTTGATAAAAGCGGGTTCCTGTGTGACTGTTTTTGTGAAAGTTAAGACCCACAAGAGAACTGTTCTATGTTGTCAGTGGGGAAATTCCATGGCAAACTAAAGAGACTTCTCTCTTCAAATGAACTGATGAAAGAGTATTTTGTGGGTAGTAGCTAAGAGTTTTGAGTTTTGTCTCTTTATGTTGTTAGTCGGAAAGTGAACAGTTTGTGGGGAGGGAGAAGTGTTTTGAAAGTTTCATTTTGATTCTCATTTTCTTCTTTTAGTGTTTAGTAATAAACTATCTTTGTACCCTTTAAGATTTGAGCCTGCTTTGCTTTTTCTCTAATCCTATCTCACAGAGGGAAAAAGAATAAACACTCAGACCACTGCACTAAATTTGGCAAACAGCAAATGTGAAACCATTACAGAGCTAAAGGGAGGCATTTTATCTATGGCTTTTTGGTTTCAATCAGCTTAACTAGAGTTTTTTTAAGAGTTTGATTCATCCTTTCAACACAACCATAACTCTGCAGATGCCAGGGAGTGTGTAACTCCCATTTTACCCCCAGGGCTTGAACAACTTGCTCTAAGATCTTAGATGTGAAATGAGTTCTTTGGTCTGAATCAATCCTATTCACCATCTCATAATGAGGAATGATTGATTCCAGGAGGGTTTTACTAACAATACTGGCATTGGCTTTAACAGTGGGCACCACTTCTACCTAATGGGTTAAGTGATCTACTATCACTAGCAGAAATTTCTACCGTTGTACTTGGGGAAGCTCAGTAAAGTCTACCTGGATGTTCTGAAAGGGTCATAAGGCTAGTTCTCACCCTCCTCTGGGTGTTCTTTTCATGACTTTCTTATTCACTTGTTGACATATCACACACCATTCAGTTACTTGCTTAGCTATTCCAAAAATTCTTATGCAGCCCTAGTCCCTTAGGAACTGATCACTCAACGCTTGTGTACCCCAATGTGTTGTACTACGCATGCTTTCTAGCATTTTCCTGGCAAGAGTTTTATTTAACAATTGTCTCCCATCTGGTAACCTCTACTTCTCTTCATTATCTGTCTTTGCTCCTATTCTAAGGAGTTCTCTCTCTTCTGTCTCACTAAATATGGGGACTTCCTGCATTTCTCCCATGGGGGTTAACATCATCATCATCGGCTGCATCTTTAGCTTCTAAATCCTCTAAATTGTTTCTCCATGCTTCCAGAGTCACCCTGTTTTGATGTCCTTTAACATATACTACTGCCACTTCTTCTGGTAATTGTAAGGTTTCTAATACTTCCAAAAAAAGCTTTTCATGAACCAGTGCCTTCCCCTTTGAATTTAGTAGCCTTCTCTCTTCCCAAATCTTCTCAAAGGTATGCACCACCCCAAAAGCATATTTTGAATCTGTATACACTGTTCTCCTTTCTTGTGTTAATATTTCCAGAGCTTGTTTTAGGGCATATAACTCACATGCTTGTGCTGACCAGTTGGAAGGTAACTTTCCCTTTTTTATGGCTACTAAACCTTCATCGATTACAGTGTACCCTGACACCTGGTGCCCATGGACTACCCTCAAAGATCCATTGATGTACAATTGCTTTCCCCCTTGGAGCGATTGATCTGTTAGGTCTTCTCTTACCTTAGTTTGATAGTTAATAACTTCTAGGCAATCATGCACTAGTCCTTCCATTGGCTCTATATACAAAAACTGGGCAGGATTGAGATGGCTATCTACGATTAAATCATTATTTATTAAAATGGCTTCTTACCTTAACACTTGGGAATTGGTAAACCATTTCTCAGCCTTTTGACTTAGGAATCTCCTGACTGAGTGTGGGGTGTAAACTTCCAATTTTCCCCCAAAGGTTAATTTCCTGCTTTCCTCCATTAGTCAGGCAGTCGCTGCTACTGCCTGAATGCATGTTGGTCACCCCCAGCTGACAGGGTCTAGCAGTTTTGATAAAGAGGCCACTGGTTTCTTGGATCCTCCCCGGTCCTGGGCCAGTACTCCATGTGCTACCCCTTTTTCTACATCTACAAACAGATAGAAAGGTTTGTCTAAGGCAGGAAGACTCAACACCAGTGCACTAATTTCTGTTTTAAATCGTCAAAGTTTTGCTCATCTTCCTTTTCCACTTAATCTCCTCTTCTACTAACTTTTCATACAAGAACTTGATGGCCTGAGTGTACCCCTTAATCCATAGCCTACAATATCCCAACAAGCCTAAAAACCTTCTAACCTCCCTCTTAGGTTTTGGCCATGGAAGTGAGGCTATCCTCGTAATTCTTTCAGGGGGATTCAGTCGCTGGCTCCCTTGACAAATTATATGTCCTAGGTATTTTACCTCACACTCTAGAAATTGAAGTTTCCCTTTTGATACCCTCAGTCCTTGGTTTCCTAGAAAATTTAATAACACTATGATGGATTCCCAGACTTTCTTTTCCTCCTATCCTGAGAGAAGCAAATCATCTACATATTGGATAAGTTTTATTTCAGGTGTGACGGAGAAAAGTTGTAGCACTTCTCCTAGTGCTTGACTGAATAAGTTGGGGGATTCAGAAAATCCTTGGGGTAACCTTGTCCACCGAAGCTGTTTCTTTCTTCTTGAAGTGGGGTCTTCCCATTCAAAAGCAAATATATCCTTACTTTCCTCTGCTAATGGGCAAGCCCAAAAAGCATCTTTTAGGTCTATCACACTAAACCACTGGTGTAATGGGGGAATATTACTCAATAGTGTATAAGGGTTGGGCACTACTGGGTATTGATTCACAGTTCTTTTTTTCACTTCCCTCAAGTTTTGGACAAGCCGGTAAGTTCTGTCTGACTTCCGTACTGGCAATATGGGTGTATTATGGGGGGACAAACATCGTTCTACAGTCCCTTGTTCAAGCAGGTCCTGGACCACTGGCTGCAACCCTCATCTCCCTTCCAGGGACAGTGGGTATTGTTGTACCCAAACTGGGCAGTTTTCATCAACTATTTTTTTTACTATAGGATTCATGTTTAATTTACCTTGGTTTCCTGGTCTTGCCCACACTATTTCATGAATCTTCTCCTCATCTTCCTCTCTTAATTGGAGAACCTTAACTACCATTTTCCCCTCTCCTGGGAGCACCCCGATGTTCAACTGCACTTGTAAATCTCATCCTAACAAATTGCACCCTGCTTCTGGAACCAATAGAACATCTCCAATTCCTATTTTACTTGTCCCTTCAAACTGTACTTGCTTTATAACTAATGCTTTAAACCCTTCCCCTTTCACATCCACTACTTGCATGGTATCTTGACTCTTTTACAAACACAAGTTCATTCAGTCTCCATGTCTACCAAAAATTCAAATTCTTCCTCTTGGGGACCTATTTTTAAGGTTATCAAGGGCTCCTAATGGTATTCTGTCCCCAGGAAGTAGAGCCCCTGACACCCCTTGTCTTCCACCTTTCCTTTTTGCTCGTTCTTATAAACCCTCAGGTCCCTTTCCTTTTGGGGGCAATTTCTCCTGTGCCCCACCCAGTGGTACTTCCCTCAGAGGATACATTTCACTTCCACAGCAAGATATTTATTGTCAGCTAGAAGTGTCACTTCCACAGTGCAGGCTGCCTTTAGTGAGTTATTTCACCAAATAGCAAGCTTTTGTGATAGGCCAGTGTCCTAGGGTGACTATAGTGCCTGTATCTCCAATCGTCTGTTCTGTGTGTGCTGTGTGTTCTGTACCTTTAAGACTGATTCTGAGAGTGAGCAGCAGCAGTTTGTTTTGAAAAAACAGTTTTCACTCCTCCTCAGTTTCTTCTTCGTCCTTGGGTGTTTGTCACATGCACGGACAGCGGCGAGAGAGAGGTTTTTTTTTCCTTTTTAGTTAGTCTAGCTAGCTGAGGCAAAGAAGCTTCCTGGACTGGTTT
>VZDJ01005836.1:0-11588 GCA_008694505.1 Cyanoderma ruficeps
TTAATTTCTCAACCCCCCCAATCAATCTGTATCATTAATAACATTATCTAATACAATGTATGTAATATACTAGTCTGTCTAATATTACAAAGTTACAGTCTCATCTTTTATCTCTTAGCAATTTCTTAAACTGTATTTCTTCAGCTATGGTCTCACAAAACCTCCTGTATTTCCTTTTCCATTGCCATGCATCTGACTGAGTTTCTAAACTATTTGCAGATTTCTTTGTCTAACCACTTCCTAACATTTGCTTTTGTGCTAAACATCAACTTTTGTTTTTTGGTGACATCATACTTCTTTATGGCTTTCCAAATGAGGTGAAAATTTCAAAACAACATCTGGGAGTCTTAGCATGCAGATGTCCCATGAGGATCCTGTCATACTGGTAGTGCTGATTAGCTCTTTCTCTCACAGCATATAATAGTCCTAGAGATGATCTATGGGGAGAAGTGCCCTCAGCCTTCTGAGAGCATGTCTCTTAACAGAATGGACACATGATCAAATAAATAATTCTTTTTGGAAACATTCCCATATACGTTTAGGAAGTACATATATTGGATGTGCTGAGTTAAAATGTTGATGGTGAACATCAAAAAAAAAGAAATAAAGATTATTCTACTGTGAAAATAATCTCAAATCAAAATTAATTTTATGACTTAAAACAATTGTACACTAATTGGAAACTGAGTGAAGTTCTGATGCCAGATGAACATCTCAGAGTCACTAATTTGAGTTTGTCATGTGTGGCAGGAGGCAGTGCTCCAATAAGTTAGAATTTTGTAACATCAACCCATTTTTAGTTTGCAACCAAACTGATAAACCTCTATATTGTTACCAGGCAATTGCATGAACAGATTTTGTCTTTTATTTGTTCTCAAGCAATCTAAATCACAGCTTTTTTTCTTCCTTCTTGATTTTCTTCTGTGGCTTGTTTCAAACCTCTATTTCCCAGGCTCTAAACAGTGGAAAAACTGAGCTTAAACTTAACTTAGCTTAAACTCACTTCCCCAGGTGAGTATGCCATCTACAGCCAGGAAGAGATGGTTAGAGAAAGGCTAAAATAAATGAGACACTACAGACTCTAGAGCAGGGTTTGCATATGGACAGATTGAATAACTAGTAGTGGACCTATTCTTGTCTGTACATACACATTTCTTCGCTAGCAGGTATTATTGCCTGAATAATGCTGTCTTACATGACATTAAAATACTGGATATTAAAATCCACTGGCATAGTGGATTGGCTGTAGCCAACACCCAAACTCATTCATATATCCACCACCAGGACTCTTGGAGAGGAAAAAAAAAAGGAAGAGCAGGAATGAAAAGATTTGTGGGTTGATGCAGTATTTCAATACTTTGTATTTGGCTTCTGCAGGCTTTCTGGAAGAGTAATGACATTTGGAATTCTCCATCAATAAGTATCAGTTCATTCACAAGAACTGATAGGAAGAACCATTCTTATGGTTTGTTTAATCTTTAAACTGTTATCCAAGTTACAGATTGAGGACAACTGTTCTTACTGTTTTCATCTGAGAAGTGTGTTAATCACAAGCTGCTGTGATCTTGTTGCTACATGTAACAGCATACCTAAGAGAATAATTGAATTAAATATATATTTCAATAAATTAGGTTTGGATTTGAGTACATTGTCTCCTTTGGAAGAATAAAACTTATCAGAACAAAATCAATAAATGAAACAGAAGTGAAGAAATAGCTGCTAGAAACTGCAGATAACCACTTAGATAATTTGCTATACATACCTCAAGACTTTGCAGTTATGGTCATGTCTTTTAACAACAAATGAGGTTTAATTTTGATTAATATTCCAGTTGTAGGAATAATAATGTCCCTTTTGCTGAACTTTTCTTTTATTGTCTAGCAGGTACTAGTTACGGATGAAGAACTATTTAGCCAGAAGAATCACGAAGTGCAGATACTGCAGAATCAGATAAAGACATTACTGCGGGAAAAGGAAGAACAACAGAAATTTTTAAAGGAGGCTCAAGAAACAGAAAGATTACAGGTATTTTTCCACTGGTGCGCATTTACCTGTATTGAACCATCCTTCTACCATGTGAATGCATTCAACATAACCCCTCAGAATTTTTTTTTTACTTAATTACCCGTCGATATTAGGGACATTTTATTTCAATTAGAGTTGTTTCACTGAATGAATTGGGTTCATCTAGTGGATATATCACAGTAATGTGTTTCCTGGAGACTGTATGAGCCTAGCTCTGCCAGAAGCCTCCTGCATAACTTGAAGTGAACTATTCATGCTCTCCATGCTTCCTCAAGCCTGACACACAACACTCTCACACAACACAAAGATTTGTATCATTGTGAAGGAGTTTCAGGACAATTAATAGATTAATATTTGAAAGCCTTTGAAAGGTTCTTCAGAATTTAAAAAGGACTATACCAATCCTATAGAATGCTTTCATTGAAAAGTTGTATAGAAACTTACTTAGTTTTATCTTTATTAAGAATTAGAGTATTGTCCGCTTTTGACTTTTTAAGAGAGAATTCCATCCTAACTTTCTAATCATTTACCGTTAGAGAAAACTGAGTGACACAATGGAAAGTGAGGTAGTGACAAAGAGGCTGCTTGCCCCTTTTCATTGCTAATGAAATTATGGTTCCTAGCATGTGTGTAACATTTCAAAGTTGAGAAAACTGCAAAGAGAATAGTTAATATTCTGCTGGTGTTGCCTGATACGTGGATGACAGATAAGTTATTATATGGATTTTAAAATCTTTTTTTGAAAGAGAAAAGCATAAGCATGGATAGCTAGTGCTCTTCTCCTTATTATACTTTTTCTCCTTTTTCCTTTTCTTTGCCAATGGCTTGGGGAGAGTCAGTACATGAGAGGTAAGTAAACTAGTCATGATCTTTTTTCTGTCACTTTCTTTCTTTTCTGTCATTTCTGGCTAGATGTCTTTTTAGCCTGCACACCGTAGGGTCAACTTATACTGTGAAAATGCTGATATAAATTTTGGAGGATACAAGGTAGCTGTCACAGTGTAGATAGAAGGTTATTTTATTTCAGTATCAGAGACAGAAAGGAACCTTGCGAGCTTTCAGGCACCATTTTGGCATTTAGTTCGCTGAACTGCCACTTCTATTTAAATGTAGGTAAGATAATGAAAAGCAAATGCTTCTGTCACATATTTTATATTGTATTCACAGGAATACATAATTTAATGATACGTGATAGAATGAGGACTTTTAGAGTAGCAGGTATGAGATAGGAGGTAATAAATGTTTATACACATATGTATTTATGCAATGGGTATTACACTGTGGAGTTGTATGTGCAATTGTATCAGGGACAAACAGCTTCAAGGTGGCTGTTACTTCTTCCAAAAGAAAACAAATATGATATTCATACATATATTCTCTTTTCTGTGACATAGGAATAATATATATTGTATTCCAACACAATGTCAATTTGTAAGGCATTGTATATTTGTGTTTGGAAGGAGCTTTCAATCTAAGACAACAGCACAAAGAATGAATAAAAGAGTGCATTTGAAGTAGAAGAATACAGAATGTATCATGAGCTATTTTTCAGCTTTCCTGTTGTTGCTAGGCCAGTTTCTAACCATACTTCAAAATGAATCAAAAACAATAGAGTGAGTTGAAAATGGATATAATCTTGGCTTTATGGACGTATCAGTTTAGATAACATAAATATTTTGAACAATGTATGGAGAATGTAGTAGAAGCAGATAAGGTCTCCAAACTAGCATTGTCAATAAACCTGAGGCTGCGTGGAAGAAAAAGCAGCAAAGTGATCCTGGGATCACGTATATGTTTAGTTCATTAATACAAGTAATCTTTAAAGCAGAACTGTTCAAAGTGGAAGAGGAAGCCCACGTACATTTTTAATTAATAAGATTCAGACCATAACTTTAATTTGAAAATGTTTGTTTAATTCTCATTTTATTTCTCATTTTATATGTGTGCAAGCACACATATAAAGCAAGCATGAGCTCCTAATTATGTCATCCACTTCTCACTAGATGCCTAGAGAGGCTATGTAACTAAACTGGGTGTGCTGGTTTGAAAGTAAACCAGTGGGAAAAATGAAACCCACACAATTACCTTGAGAGACATTTCAGGTCAGAGTTACAATTTAATAGAAAGGTTAAAATAAATCTAATGATACATGTTAAAACTGGCTTACACCCACAAACCTGTGTTCACAGCCCTATCAAGTGGTGAGTGCAGTCCTGTTGAAGTGATGGTTCCAGTCAAAAGTGGTGGTCCTCCTCTGGATCCATCCAGGGGTGGTGGAGGTCCCAAGTTCCCAGTTATATATGCTCAGGTTCAAGGGAGAGTATTCAGCACCTCCTCCAGGGCACACAGTTGCTCAGTGGGAATGATGTAATCCTGTGAATCAGGATATTTTTGAGAATCCTTGGTGGTCCAAGTTGTTACAGCTGCCCATTATGGTGGTGCTGTTGAGCAGTTATGGCCCATTGGCAGAGATGACCCTCTTAGGATCGGTGCGTCCCCAGAAGGAGTTGGCACTGCAGAATCATTTATGAAGAAAAAGAAACACTCCCCTTCTCACAGGGTTTGGCTCTTCTCCCCTATCTCATTTAACACCCAGCTTGTAGCGTGAGGTGCCAGGTGTGCTCTGAGCATCTGCTGCAAATGACAAATCATTAACAGTTGTCAGGAATGGCCTAAAATACTCCATTTGGTTACACCCCACATTGGCACTCTTTCTGTAACTCAGGACACCAGGGTAGGTCTTTCTGAACAAAAATGTGTCTAAACTTTACTGGACTGGGCGGGGGGGGCAGTGTGCTGAAACTGATTATATGTCTTAGAATTCTCAGTTTGCTGCCCTGCAGAATAATTTAAGGTCAGTGGGTGATTTACAAGATTCATGACCTTCATGAGGAATTAGAAGTTGTGAATATGATACAGAGCTCAGTTTTGCTTTTGCTTTTTTTTTTTCCCGATGAGACTGAGAAAATGGTGGAACAGCAAATGCTCATTGATCAGTTAAGACTGAAATTAGAGAAGTTTAAAGATGTGAAAGCTTTAGATTTCCCAAGTGCTTATGAAGATGGACCAGCTGTCATGGCATTTACTAGGAGGCCCTATAGTGTCCCAGTCACAAAAAACCTGCTACGCCCCCTTCACCTGCCTTCAGGGACAGAGATCCAAAAGGTAAGGTCTACCCAAATTTTCCCCCTTCCACTTTGTAATGATTATAGGCCAATGATTAGACATGACATGACAACATATATTGGCTTCCTCAGGTACTGCTGCTTAACTTCCCACTGAAGACTCTGAAAAATTAGTTTTGTAACCTTTGTTTATGCCACAATTATCCAAAATGTTTAGGCTTAAAATTCCCACATACAAATTCTATGGCTCTCATGCTTTCACTGCCCAGCTGGTTTTCTGGAGGTTTTTTAAGTATAAACATTATAAAAATGAATTATTACTCTTACCAATATGTTGAGTACATGGGATAATGAATTGCTAACAGTGCCCTCTTTCATATTTAGAACAACTCCTTTAGGGTCTTGCAAAACCTTTTGTTACAAAGATATTCAGAGTTATTACAGAAAACGTATGTAATTTTGCTTACAAGCTCAGGTGGTGAAATGTTTTTTAAAATATGAGGGTTTTTTGCTAAATTGTTGCAAGTATTTTTACCCATCACTATTTTCATGTGCTTTTTGACAGAGGCATACTAGCCCTCCTGTCTCAGCCCTGGCCCAGATAATGGCAGAATTCCATGTTCGCAGACAGATTATACTGAGCAAATTGGAAGATCAAGATAAAGTCCTTCACCACCACCTCTCTGGTCAGAGTGATGAAGAGGAAGACAATACAGGCAGTGAAGAGAAAACTTCATATAAGTAATTTTTTGTTCTTTGACTTTTGTTACAGAAAAATGTATAGCAAAGGTAGTATTACTGCCTAATCCTTCCGTGATAGGAGACCATCTCTAATGATATTTACAGTAAACTTGTGTGACCAACCAGGCATACTGCAAAATAAGTTTAATATATGTAGGTTTAGCAAAGACTGCATAATCCTTGTTTGGGGGTCAGCATCTACCTTCAAGATTGGGGGACTGGGTGATGGTGTGTGTGGGAGTGGTGTGGATGAGAAAGAAGGTAGTTTGAGATTCTTCTCTGTTAAGATCATCTACTTTGCATGATGCTTAAAGACAAAAATCCCTGTGTACTTGCAGAGTAGCATGTTTATCATTCTTCCATAGGCATTCCATAAACCAAACATGGACAACAAATCACACTTCTCCGTGCTTCCTTCCTGATGTAAGTGACAACAAATGTCAAGTAGACAAGTCTGGTTTGTCCAATAAATCTGCGCTACAAACTGACACAACCACAGGTATAATGGAAGTCATTAGAGCAAATCTTACAGTACAAATACTGTATCAGAATATGCAATAATGTCTTTAGCACTTGTAATTAGTTTTCCCAGAAAAATATGTGTATTTGTTGCAAATATTTTTTGGTTATAATTCAATGTAGGTTTTCCAATTTCTGTTTTTCTTTCCCATTCTCAAACAGATGTTAGTAACCTCTAAGTAATACCTACTAGCCAGAAAGTAGTTCACTCCTAAAAAGGTAGTTAGACATAAATCTTTAGTACTGCTTCAATGAAAGAAAATGGATGCTATTATCTTACCAGAAATACTGAAGTGATTTCTGGAATATTTTTCAGACTTAGGGTCTTGAAATACAAGTGCATACCATCCTTTTTTTCCTGTTTAGACACATGGCAGGGAAAAACACCCTGCTCTCTTCTCTCCTTTTGATTCTTGTACTTCACATGGAAGAACTGCACACAGTCAATATTGCAGAGCACTACCTTTTGAATACAGGATCTATTCCAGATTTTATAACTCTGTTTTGCTTTGTTTTTTTTTTTTAAGGTGAAGAGATTGACAACCTCCAGAAAATCCATGTTTTTAACATGCAGAAGTTAAAGAATTCAGAGTTGAGACTTGCCGAGGGTGAGCAAAAAATAAGAGAACTTGCACTTAATATCAAAAGGAAAGAGGAACTTATTAAGGAGTTAGTAAGAACAGGTAACTGGCTGCTGTAAGGATACTGGATACTGTAGGAAATGAAAACATTCAGAAACAAAAGAAAAGGCACAGGAAACCTGAAGTCCTGTATATCTTAGCTTTAGTGTAATTTTTAATGTATGGTCAGTGCTACTGATATCTTTGTAGACATGTATTTGTGACATAGTGTCTGGGATAGGAGAAAAGATTCATCTTCTATATTCTGTAACAGTAGACAAATGGGAGTCAGAAGTGGATGAAGGAAAAAGTCAGTGTCCCTGGTAGCCTACATCCCTTACACATCTCTCCTGATAACAGAAACTAGCCTTGTGATGACAGGAAGGATCTCTTTCCTCAGCCCCTTCAACCACACTCTTCTCCTTTTTGTTTACCTTCTCTTGAGGTGGTCTGAGAAAGATTCTGTGCCATCCCAGATTGCCCAAAAAGGACAAGTCACAGAGTAGAAACATAATCCAAGATTATTGAATAACTATTAAGCTGAAAGTTGAGTAATAAATAAATGGCATATTCATCTGAGAAAAACAAACAAACAAAATTATTAAATACAGGATAACCATTTTGCCAAAATCTAGAGTAGGCAGAAGAATTTAACTCTGGCACTCAGAGGGCACTTTATTTCATGGCATAAGGTGACTCATGAAACGTTCAGATTTAGGACTCTCTTTATCTCCATTTCAGAGTTAGAAGGGAACTGCAGGTTCCTTTAGTGTTGGGAAAATGTATCAGAAATTACTGACTTAGTCAGAAAAAAGTAAGTAGTGTTTCAACTTCAAAAGTGAGTATTATATTTCAACTGATTATCATGTTGGTTTTAAACTATTTGTATATGCTGTCTTTAAGGTAAGGATGCTCAGTCTGTAAGCAGGCAGTATTCTTTGAAGATAAGTAAACTCGAGCAAGAAATTGAGCAGGCCAAAAAAGAACTGGCTGAAACACAAAAGCAGCTTCAGGAGCTGGACAGTAAAGAGCTGAGAGATATTCCTGAGAAAGTCATGTTACAGAAAGAATGCCAGAAGAAGATGGAAGCAGCTAAGTTGAAAGCACAGGTATTTCTGATCTGATTATTAAGATTTTCAGATCTCTGTCTCACTTTAACTCTGAACTGAACTTTAATTCTGATTGTAAAGTTCTTACCTGTTTTATACACTGGAAGCTGGTTGGATTGAAGTAGCTAGTGAGAAACTTAATACTATTATACTCAAAGCACTGGTTAACATCTACTTAGATACATAAAATAGCTTCTTGGTAGGTAAGAAGCTAAGAAATTATTGGGAGATATGAGCTGTCACTGTATATAGTCCAGTACACTGTATACATCATTGTATATAGTCCAACAGAAGAACTCCAAGAGAGGGTATCACTGTAAATAAAATTGGTGTTTTATAAAAACACTATATAAATTCTATCTCTAAGCAAATCCCGGTGATGCTTTGCAAGATCAGGCCAAATACAGGAGTATTTTTTTGACAGTGACCTTCTAAGTTCTGCTACATCTAAGTTAGTATTTTGTATAGGGCCATCTTAGGTGCTCTGTGCCTCTCAGTCCTAGAATGGTAGGTCAGAAAAGTTCCATACAGAAACAGGTAGTTTGCTTATTGACTCGGGCTCAGAACCAACATTCTGACACCAGCATTCTGGCACCGGCATTCTGACATCATTGTGTCTCTACAAATTTTCCAGAACTGTGGTTTCTAGATTTTAGTGCTTTCACTGTATTGCCAAACATGAACCGTACCTTTTCATGTTTAATTCTGCCAACTTACCAGAGAGCTCAGTAATTGCAGCAATAACAAGTGATTGTTTGGGCAGAAGTTAGTAAATCTTGCTGACCCTAAGAATTCTGTGAAATAAAGAATGAAGCTATGTCATATAGTTACAAGATGTTAGTTACAGTTTTTCCTGCTCTTAAACTGAAATTTTACATGCACATTCAGACCTTACAGAAGAAGCAGCAAGACATCAAGAATTTGGCTTCATTATCTAACCAATGTGAGAGAGAAGCAAGAGAACTTGAGCAGAAAGTGGCTCAGATGAAACATCAGCAATCCCAGATACAGAAGAGACTGTGTGAGGAGAGAGAAAAGAAGCAGCAACTGGAAACAGAGCTCCAGCAGGACCAGCAACAAATTAAAGTAGGATTCTTCCTGTTTCCCTATGACAAAGATTAGAATGAATAATTTTTGCCCCTACTTCCCCAATAAACTACACTACCAGGCTTTCCCTAATTTTCAATAATGACTTAATGAATTTCTTGATAAATGCACCAAAGAAATTGTCTCTAAACCTTTTACATTAATCTCCATTTTACCTTTCTCTTTCACCAATTTTTTTTTCTTTTCATTTTATTACCCGATGTCTAGTTCTGAATTGCAGTTTTATAAATAAATTAAGGGTCAGTATTTCAGATTACAGCTTGTGGGGACTCTCGCATGAAATGTATTTAAATGAGTGATGTAGGAAGAATGATGCTTTTTGTTTGTTCACAGGAACTTCAACTTAAGATGGAGCCACAACAGAAGAACTTTAAACTTAAGGATAAAGAAATTGCTGCTTTTAAAAAGAAGAAAAATAACACAGTGGGAACTCCACAGAAACCATAAGCAACTAATCTATTCCAAATATGTGTGACCTCTGAAATAAAAAAAAAATCTTTCTTCATCCCTAGTTATCTGTTCTTGTAAACTGTTTGGAAAAAGAGTATTCTATCATAGTTTTGCATTCTTTTTTTTTACTGTAGCAAAACTGGGGGTAGAGCCTAGCAGTACTCTACTGTTTTTGAAAGGAGGGCCTTTAGTCTTGGGGTTTTTTTGTTTTTGTGGTTTTTTGGGTTTTTTTCCTCCCTGTAATTTGTCAAAAATACTGATTCAGAAGCCTGTGAACTCAGCAGGTTTGGTTGTCTGGTAGGTTTGAGGGTGGCCTTGATGTGCTGAGTTTTAAGTATTCCGCGGGTTGTTCAGGCATTTTAGTTTCGTTTTGGTTTATACTCTGCCATAAATTACAGTGGTTTCTGGTTTTGGTTGTGGATAACAGGGTTTGTAGCAGCACCACCTACATTATTTCAGATGTGGACACTGGAATTTGAATTACCCTAAGTCTTTAAAGGTGAAAAGAAATTTTAAAAATTAAATAAAGGAAACATTTTAGCCTTAACAGGAATATATCCACTGATAAACTGGCTTCAGAATAAGTTTATAATGGACAATGCTTGCAGGATCAGAGCTATCATTTACTGTCTTTTATTCTTTCAACATCATTATTTCTTGTCACTTAGTGTTTGTCCACGATGAGCAGTTTTTGGACAACTAAAATGCAATGAGGATGGGCTAGCTGAATTCTCGTGGTTCTAAACCTATCTAAACTTAGTTGCTGTGCTTGGGTAGATTACAGTTATTTATATAACTAGTTTTAAAAAAGATATTTTTAGAAAACACACTACATCTGACACAAGTTTGTTTATATGAGATGCAACAATGCTAAGCAGTTGCTAAGGCCCCTTTTAAAGTCAGTCCAGTTTCTGTCTTATTTGGAATAAGGATTCTGTTGCAGACAGATACTGACATTAGAAACATTAATGTCTTCTACAGTTTTATCAATAATTCTGAAGAAAGGTGAAATGTAATCATAACATTCTGATTAAAAATGTCCTCTGGTTAATGCTCTCTGGGTCTCTCTGGAAACTTTAGAAATCCGAAGAGCAGAAGAAGTGGCTGGATGAAGAAATGGAAAGAATTCTTCAACAGCACCAACAATTGGCAGAACTAGAAGAACATTTAAAGAAACGAGAAGCCATTGTGGCAAAAAAAGAAGCGTTATTGCAAGAGAAAAGCCACCTGGAAATCAAGAAACTGAGATCTAGTCAGGTGATTCAAGAAAAAAACACAAACCTCAGCACAGTTATAAGGCTACCTGAAAGACTGGTGGTTGGGGAGGGCAGATAAGATAGCAGAGGAAGCTCAAGAGACCTCCTCTGTGTATACCACTGTATGTTATGGTATATATGATGTAGATATTATGTAGCTTGACCAACTGACATTTAAAATGTAATTAACACAATAATTTTTATTCACTTTTTCTCCCCAAAATTGCAACAACAAAAGAAAAACCAAAACAATTCTGAACTGTGGAATTCTGTTATTGCAGAGCATTGAATGGTATTATATCTATGATACATTATTTATGAATATGACTAAGTCCTTCTGCAATATAGAGAATATAGCAGGGAAGTATCTTGCAATATTTAGTTTTCAGTAGAAAGAGTGAGAACAAAGTATCATTGCACATACAATGACTAGCGCCTTTAATTTTTATTATGTAGAAAACTGCACAGATGTGGTGGTGTGTTTTTACCGTTGAGTTTGTTATGAGTTTTATAATGATCCAAAATGGCTTCTCCTGTACCTTGTTCTTTGTTCACTGTACCCCAGTTCTAAATTTAGCCCTAAGTTGTTACATGTTATGAACTTCTCCCTCTGCCTGCCCTAGTTACAGCCCCTGA
>VZDJ01006028.1:0-131670 GCA_008694505.1 Cyanoderma ruficeps
AAGACTGATTTAAAGTGGCTGAGAAATATGGGAGAGTGGGAGGGTCAGAAGTGGCATGGAAAATAATCAGGCACCCTAAGAACTTTTAGCTGGCCTCACATACTGATTGTTTTTGCCACTTTCTGTCACTACACCTCCAAAAGCATAAGAGGGGGAAGCATATAGTTTCTTCAGCAGCATCAAGCTGTAATGTGACATTCAGAGCATGGGTAATGTTGAAATGTCTGACAGTTGCAATGATTCTTAAGCTCTTTGTTGTTTTGATTTTCTTTTGTAGAGCTTCAAAGCAAGAATAAGTAATATCCCCACAATAAAGAAATTCCTGCAGCCTGGCAGCCAGAGGAAACCGCGAACAACTGAGGAAGATGTAGCCAAAGCGATGAAAATTTTCCACTCCTGAGCAGCAGTCTAAAGCCATACAATCTGTGTTTCATTGTTTTCTGATAGTAACAAAGTGAATTTAGTGGAAAGATGAAAAAAAAGGTTTCTGATCTCTCTTTGCTTAGCTACAGGACTGGTTTTAGCCTACTGCTGACACTTGAAAGTTAAGGTACATGAGCCTACCAGGAAAAGGAATAGTTCACTGATTAGGGAGTGTATTGGACAGCACAGGATGCCTTAAATAATTATAGAGAATACCTGAAATAAAATCTTCCTCTTGATACTCAAAACTAGGATGTTCATGAATTTCTTGCTGCTATGTTTATGCCTAAGGTCTGTCTGTTTCTGTTTTACTGGGACTCCCCGCATTTCTTGGGAAAATTAGGAGACATTATCCCAAACAGTAAGTAATGTATTTTTTTTCTGGGAAATGTCAGGAAAAGCCTGCATGTCCTGGTTAGCTGAGGATGAAAGGTTTGGATTTAGCTTCCCTCTGAACTTAACATGGAATATGCTTGTACCAGAGGTCCTGCAGCACCTCTTTTTTGTCACTAGACACTTAAACTTGTGAAAAACAAGGTTCCCTTTCTGGGTAAATTTTAAGAAATAGGTTTAATAAAAAATAAGACAATTAGAAGACAGAAAATTAGGCAATGGATTAACTGCTGAGTGACTTGGCATTTAGCCAAGACTACAGCCTGCTATTTCAGAGGCATTTTTAAAATATTTTTTTACAAACTAGTTTCTACATTCTATGGACTGTTTAGCATGGCCTCTCTTTGGGTCTGTCTTTTTAGAGCATGCATGTTTCTTGGCTGTCATTATCACCCTGAGCATTGGCCTTTGTCCCTACTTTCCATAGACCGTTGATGTTGAGAGTTGGCATGTCAGCAGCAGGGTCCCCATTATATATTCACTGGATGCTATTGCAACCAAACAGGCTGTTCAATTACAAGCATAACTATATATCAGCTATCTCACTACTATGTCTAAGTTTTGCTAATAGCAGAAATAAAAACTATATCCTTGTAGCAAAGTTGTTATACATATAGCATTCATCTTAATATCCGTGAAAACCAACTTTATAATATACATTTATATCAAACTCAGGTACTGCAGCTTCACCAATGTTTCCTTTGTAAGAAGGGCTATTGCAGCAGCTAAATGCACTTTGCAGACTCTGAGAAACAAATGCTTTTCACCAGTATAAAACTCACTGAGAAAGGAAGAGTCAGGAGGGTGTCAGGTGCTAGGGAGACCTTGGAATTTAGGAATCCATATTGACTTACATCACTGTATATTAAACCAAGTTTAATACAAATTGTACTGGAGTTGTTAATTCTCATCACTTAAATCAAGCTACACTACTGAGGTCAGCAAGACTGTTGAACTTGGATAGACATGCACATTTATGTGGTGAAAGGTGTTCCTGCCCAGGGCAGGAGGGTTGGAACTAGATGATCCTTAAGGTCCCTTCTAACCCAAACCATTCTATGATCCTGTGATATTTTTTAAACACAAAAACCCCCAAGTTTGTATGAAAAGGAGCCAGTGCTGTAAATCCAGCTAAAACCAGAGCACTGGCAGCTTTCAGCTGGGAAGACTCAGGGCACTGTAGCTCTTGCTGAGGTCAACAGTTTTTTCATAAGAAATGTCATGTAACTGGAACCAGTTTTCATCATCAAAAAAGGAAATGAACCCGATCTGTTTCAGCAGCAAAGCATGTATTAAAGAGAGTTGTTGCAGGAGCTGTTTCCCTTCCACCCCACTGAAGCATTCAGACAACACTTGCAGCTGCTGAGTGCTGTCAGAGACTCAAGCCAAAAACTTGGGCTATGGATACTGACTTCCTGCCAGGATGAGCTCCGGACATGGCCATGTGGTTTCAGGATCTTCCAAACACATCCCGACTTTCAGCCACACAGAGCTAGAGCCCCTGGCACAAGAAGTGCTCAGCACCCCTTGCACAGGGGCTCCAGCCCCGGCCTGCCCCCAGTCACTTCATTGCTGTTGCCTTGGGGGACTCCAGGCCTGTCCCCTGCTCACTGTGTCTCGGCCGTGTCCCTTTGGTGCAGCTGCCTCGGGGCCAGCCCAGTGGAAATGTTGTTCGGAAAACCTGGGTTTGTTATGCAGTGCACAACATACAAATATTTACACACTTAAGAGAGACATTGACTATTAATTTCAGAGTTGTGCAAGCCTGGTTTCTCGGTGATATTCCAAAAATTAAGGACAACTTTTTACTACTTATTCATTTTAGCAAGCAAAGGCATTAACGTTCATTGACTACAAGTCGCCTAGGTCTTCTAGTAATTAGTATTCTATCTATTATTGGTTAATGATTCTCCCTCTTCTCATGCTAATTAGTCTGCATGCTCTGGTGGGCTGTGTGTCAGTGGTGGGGGAATCTCTCCCTGCCGGAATTACCTTTTTCCCAGTCACAACTGAGCTTAGCACAATTGCTGAGTGGGCTTTATTAGTTTCTTACTTATCTTGGGAGCTCTGCCAAATGCCCTTGTGGCCCATGAATTTTGTATTTTATGTATCCACTATCAGAGGTACATCCTTCTTTCCAAGCCTTGTTTAGCTCCCCCTAGGTTTGTGATCATTAAAACACGTTCAACCCTTAATAAGACAATTCTCTTGACAAGTAATTTCTCTTTCCCACAGCCGGACATCACTTAGACCTTGTTTGGTAGCTGCTCTGTTTCATGGGTTAGAACTTCTTTCTCGTCGATTAGGCTTGAAAGTATACAAAGATCAAACATCAAAGCACATTCTTTGTCAAGAAAATGTTTACATATTCCACATTTTGCAACAGAAACTCGGCAAGACTGCAGGGACAAGGCCGAGGTGGCTTTTCCCTGGGCTGCGGTGGGAGGGTTTGGTGATGGGGTTTGGCGGCGGGGCCGGGCGGTGGGCACGGCGAGGACGCGGCGGAAGGCGAGGGGAGGAGCGGGAGGGTGGTGCGCCGGGGGCCGGGTGGTGTGTCGGCTCCGTGTCGGCGCTTGTGTCGGTGCCGTGTCGGTGCTGTGGCGGCGGAGCGGCCCGGGCTGACGGTACTGCGGCGGCGGGCGGGGGTCGCGGCGGGGGGCGGGCGGTGCCAGCCCGGTGGAGTGTGTGGGTTTTGCCGGGATCAGGGCTCCTGTCCGGAGGGCAAAAGCCGAGGTGCGTCACAGAACGTGTGGCCCTCGAGGAGCGTCCTGCCGTGCTGCTCCAGGGAGTTTGTCCGGGGGTTATTCCCCAGCGTCTCTCCTGCAGCAGGGACCAAGACGGGCGGGTGAGTGGGTACGCAGGGAGTTTGTGTTTTATCTCTGGGTCGGATCAGCGCGGAAGCTGAAGAGGAACTGCTCTTTGGAGTGCAGGTTTTGCAATCTCTGGGAGTATTTTGCCTTTCCCCTCGTCCAGACACTCCTCCTAGCTCGGGGGGTGGAAGGAGGCTTTTGGAACCCGGACTTGGCCCGAGCCCCAGTGGAAACCACCCGCTGGTGAGCAGTTGCACTCCTAAGATGGTCCGGAGGCCGATGCAGCGCTGTGCTGTGAGGTCGCCCTGTGGAACAGCCCCGGGCGCGACAGGTTTGAGCAACAAAGCCTTGCAGAGAACTGCTCTGGGGCCCATATCCAATTAGGAAGAAAGTTTAAGATCTTGGATCAGATTATGAGCTTGCTGCTAAATTCATTTACTTGTTTCTCACTGAAAGGCGGGTGCCTGAATTGTTTTGGATGAAACAACGTTGGGGGTTTTAATACAGCCATCACAGCAGTAGCTGCCTCTCAGGCACTTGGGTGGCTGTGGTCCAAGGAAAGTCTGATGCACTAAAGCATCAAGAAAGTTTGTGATTAATTTTCAGGTCCATTTGTCCATTATTGCTGTTCAAGAAAGACATTATACCAGTTTTACGACTCTTTTATCATTACTCACTGTTTTACAAAGGGATATTCATTACAGAGCCATAACAGGGTCACCAAAATAGTTTGCAGCCCTATGTAAGTGTTCAGCCCAACCCCCAAATTTGGACCTTTAGCAGTGCGTTTGCAGGAAGATATCCCTGGCTCTTTTGAGTGGAACACTGAGTTGAGACTGGCAGTCAGGGCTCTGGGTGGGCGGAATGTTATCAGCTACCGCTCTTGAGAGGAGCTGATAAAATCTGTGGAGAGGTCAAGGATGTTTGCTCTTTCTACTTATGCTAGCCTGTCCTTATAGTGTGTTTCTCGGCCTCGATCGTATGTGCTGGAGGTTAGTGTGTTTGTCCTGTCTGTGAGGGTTTAAGTGCAGTTCTCCTCTCTGATGAAGCTGAGACCAACACCTACTTACTGAGCATCAGGAAATGAAGTATTTTCGAAGTATAGAAGATCAAGAGCTCTCTTACCTGTTACAGACACTGCCAGGGCTAGGTGGAAGCTGAGCAGTGCTTTTGAAGACCTGCATGAAATTCCCTGGAGTCTGAGCCCAGACTATTATACCCCTTTGAGTTTCCTTGGGACTCTGGCCCGATGGTGACTTAAATGGAGAGAGACAGCTTCGATCCATTGTCCAAAAAGTAAATTTAATAATACAAAAATAACAAAAAATAAGGCATCCACTGTATTGGACTGGACCAGATCAAGGCAGTACAAGGGGCAAAAGGCATGAGGCCAAAGGCGTGGTCTTGGGTCAGACGGGGAACTTTTGCACCCCAGTGTGGGTGGGTAGTTAAGGTGAGTCTGAGGGAAGGGTCCAATGGGGGACAATGATTAAGAATATTAAAATTCTTGCACCAAAAATGAACCTATAACACAGAGAACTAAGGACTTTCTGGTATCAATTTGCATAGAGAGCATGTCAATCAGCCTTTTGCTTATGGCACTAAGAATGGGGTTTTCCAAGGCATTATTCCAGGGTTCTCTTCTTCCCCAGGGAAACTGCCCTCTCCACCTGCATTTTGGATGGGGCACCTCTTTCTCTTGTGAGTTCAGTTCCTAATAGAGTGATGACTGTGTGCTGTAGAGCCTATGGAAGATAGCACCCAACACAAAGGACTTCAGTGGAGAGGGCCAGGGATGCAGTCTCCCCCATCACTGTTGTGCTGTTTGTGCCGCTTTATTGATGCCTTGGGATTGTGGCCAAAACTTTTACTTTGTGGCTCAGCTATGTATTGTGAAGTCTGTGCAAGCATAAATAAGCCTCTGCCTGTGAACAGATAAACCTTTGGCTTAACAATGAAGCATTCTGTTAGTCTGTGCCTCTATCTTCCTATGAAATTTGTTTCATTCTTCTGTGACCCATTAGAATAAGAGTAAGATAATATGATAAGAATACAGTCTTAGCTTTGTTTCCAGCATCAGGCAAGCTCTCATCAGCTGCCAATGTCATACAGTGGCATGTGACTGCACATGGTAGGGAAATTTGAAAGGACAAAGTGTTTCATCCCAGTGCCATCATCTGATGGGCTGACTTGAGCACCCTGCTGCCAGGGGCATTGCCCGGGCTTTATCTGCCCAACAGAAGTCAGACCCATCCATTTGGTTTTTGATTTTAAAGTTAAGTTTTTGGGGCAGATAGAATATAAATCCCTGTTACAGTTTGACTGTAGCAGAACTATCTAAATAGGGAACGCAGTAGGCCTGGTGAAATATGTTGTTTTTAAAAGCTTGTTTGTGAAGGTACAGGAGCACAGGGCTCTGGATTGTCATATGAGAGAGGTGAAAATGGTGCTGATGACACTCGTTTGGTGTTCTTTGGAAGCCATTCATTTGATATAGTACATTTTTCAAGTATGGTGTAACGTGACAAAACCCAACACCTACTGAAAAGATTGCATCACTGCAAGGTTAAAAATGTGTTATTCCAGGAATACCCTACAGTTCTGCTCTGGTTGTAAAACTCCAGTAATCTGTTAAAACTATAATAATATATTATTTAGGAGATGCTTATTGTCATGATGTGGTTGAATGGCTGCATATTCTGATAGTATGTAGTTTTTCTTTGATTCCATTATTCCACAGGAAACTTGGTTGCATCAAGCACAAGTGTGTAGGATTTGATTGTTTTTCTACTTTCACATTCATTCACCTGTATTTAGTAGCTTGGAGTGGGACATTCAAAATGCTAATTTTAAAGCATACTTCCTCTAAAATCATCATCTTGATTTTATCAGGAAACAAGAACTCTGAAATCATGGCAGGGAAACCCAAGCTGCACTACACCAAGGGAAGGGGGAAGATGGAGTCAATCCGATGGCTGTTAGCAGCAGCTGGGATTGAGGTTTGTACCTTTTTATAAAGCAATTTGTGATTAAAATATTCTCTGGAAAGATTTCCCAATTGCATCTGTGCTTTGGTATATGCACATCATCACATATTGTGATGCAGAATTCTTAGATTGAGTGATACACTCTTGTATTTCATGTATTCCTTGAGCAATAGTTGCACAGTAGAGAGATTTTAACATACAAAGAGAATTGATGTGTGTCATTTTTGAAACATACTTTAAGCTGAGATTGTAAATTGTTACTGCTACAGACAAAACTGTGACTTTTTCTCAATGCTCATAAATTCCATGTATCTCATGAGTCTTCTCCATGGAAAGACCATGCATACCACATGAAAACTTTTGAACATTCTCTCCACATAAAGTGCCTTTTGTTTTTTGGGTCAGGACTTGAGTAGGATAAATCAGCAGATCTGCCCCAAAGGCAGTGTTAGGGGATCTATCTAGAGTCACATCAGGTGAAGGCCATCCTAAGACATCTTAATTTTTACGTTAAGTTTTTGTTTGAATATGTTTTTTTGAAACTATTTATACTCTGTTGGAAATAAAAGGCTTTCTAAAACGATGGTCACTTGATGCTGACAAAATTTGCAGAGCATGAGTGGTGAGGAAACCAAGATCTTGTCCTCATTCAAATGTCCTCATTCCAAAATAAAGAAAAAAAATCCAGTGGATTAAAGAGAGAGATAAATACTGTCTAAGAGAGACATAATTTACAAGAAGTTTCTCAATATTTCATGTGGCATCAGCTGCTTTTTAAGTGAGTGATTTGGTATCCATTTATGGTTCATGCAGGTGAGTCTGGTCTTTAAAATGAGGAAGTTCTTTCTGGAGCATAATGCCTTGTACAGTCCTGTGGGTTGGGGACACCAAAGTCTTGAGTTATTTGCTGGAGCAGAGATGAAGTAGGAGGTCTGTTAAGGAAACTTTCCTGTCTGACCATCCAGGAGCCTCTCTATCACTCCTTAAAATAATTCAGTCGTGGTGCAACAACAGAGTAACAGGTCCAGCTTGTGCCTCCAGGGAGGGACCCGGAACAAAGGAAACCCCGGGTCTTTTACACCCTCACAGTCTTAAGTGAAGTTTGAGGTCATGGGCTCCTTCCTGTGTCTCACCTGGCCAGTACTACAGGCCCCCGTGCCTTTTGTTATGCAAATGATGGCAGTTCCCAGCTCTTGCCCTGGGCTCCCAGAGCTCCATGAGCAGCTGGAACTGCAACTGCTCACCCAGCTACTGGCACTGAATGGATTCCTCGACAGGGTCAACACAATAAGAAAAGTATGGAGAATAGTGTGGAGAGGTGGACTCTTAGCTGCCAGACTTCCTTCTACTTCTCCACTGCCTTTGGAGTGACAATGTTGTTTTTTATTGTTGCTTTTCAGTTCGAGGAACAATTTATAGAAAAGAAAGAAGACTTAGAAAAATTGCGCAATGGTGAGTCTGTAAACTGTACTGTAAACATAAATTCACACAAGTATAACAAAAGAACAACAGGACATATTTTTTTAAGATCTGCAATATGATGTGACCTGTAAAGAAGAGCTGCTTCCTTGTGGAAGCTTTCATTCCTGAGAATTAGAAATGTCTCTTACCAGGTCTCTTCCATATTTTCAGTGTGGTACTTCAGGAGTCTGAGTAGCTTGCTCTTTTTCTTGCCTAGATGGAGTCCTGCTGTTTCAGCAGGTGCCCATGGTGGAGATGGATGGGATGAGGATGGTGCAGACCAGAGCCATCCTCAGCTACATTGCAGCAAAGTACAACCTCTATGGGAAGGACCTGAAGGAGAGAGCCTGGTATGGTAGCAGTGTAACACTTACTAACATTCCTCCATGATTGTTAATATTTACAGAAAGAATGTTGCTGTGAAGTATCTGCACATAAAGGTGAGTATAACTAACAGACTGTCACTGACTGTAGAGGATTTATCTTGTGAAAATGGAAGGGCAAGTCCAGAGATTGTGGAGATTATAATGGACTGGCAATTGGTAGCCAGCATCGTCTCATGATTAGATCTCAAAACTATTTTTTTTCCTAAAGTGGTTTGCATATGCAGTCTTTTCTCCTACAACATAAATGAATAGATAATCAGTGGAAAACAGCATGAATTCCACTTTAAATGCACTAATTGCAGCCTTTTATCTTGCTTATTGCATACACTGTTTTACAATTTGTGCTTTGAAAAAAGACTGGAAGTTTTCTCAAAGTGGAAGAACGAAGAAAATAAAGCAGAATCTTACGTTAGATTCATTAATAAGCATTTTAATCAGTTATCATTTCAGCGTTGTATTTCAGGAAAACAACCAAAATGGAAAGTTTGAACAAAAATATTTGTTTCAGGATTGATATGTATGTGGAGGGAACTACAGACCTAATGGGAATGATCATGTATCTCCCTTTTCAACCAGCTGATACAAAAGAAAAGAATCTTGCCTTAATCATTGAACGAGCTACAACCAGGTACTTTCCTGTTTATGAAAAGGTAAGTGATAAATCACCAGTAGTTCACAAAGACAGTGAGTTCCAGGGTCCCCTTCATACCCCACTCCCCTGTCCCCACACATGTACTTTCCAGAAGACAAGTGAGAGTGCAACTCTAGAAATGTATGATGGAGTCAGTATCCAGCAATGAGAAAAGAGGGCCACCAAATAATTTTTGCCTGGTTTTGATACTGATCTTTGCTGTCTTTCTTTTCCAACCTAGCTTAGTGGCTGAGGGCTCCAAGCATTTTGCCTAAATGCACCATTTCAATACTTGGCAGCCTTCAGTACTTACTGTCTGGAAGTGTAATGTGTTGCAGAATTGTTAAGGCTGGAAAAGACCTTCTAAAGATCATTAAGTCCAACTGTCAACTCAGCACCATCACCGTATTCACCATTAAACTGTGTCCTCCTGTGATATATACATGTTTCCTGAACCCTTTCAGGGATGATGAGTCCACCAATTCCTCAGACAGTCTGTTCCAGTGCTTTACAACCCTTTACATGAACAAAAAATTCCTAAGATCTAATCTAAACCTCCCCTGGTGCAACTTGAGTCCGTTTTCTCCTGTACTGTCACTGGTTACCTGGGAGAAGAGGCTGACCCCCACCCTACTACAACCTCCTGTCAGGGTGTTGTAGAGAGCAGTAAGGTCTCCCACTCAGCCTCCTTTATTCTTCTATATTCAAAATTGAATATATTTGTGCTTTACAGCTAAGGATCCAATTCTATGATCTTCCTTAAATCCATTGCTTAAATATATTATACACAGAGACTGTGATTTTCATTCTCTGAATTGCTACTTGGGCATCCTTAGGTGTGCACAGAGAGGTTCTGCAAGCAATATACATGTAGCATAGAAAGCATAAAGCAATTATTTACTGGCTTGCATGCATCAAAGAGTTAGCCTGAGCTGTGAGGGAAGGCATTGGTATGCTTGCCATCCCCTTAGAGCACATGAAGAGGGTTTCTTGGCTAGGGAGGAGTTGGTCAGGAGGGGATGGATTGTTCTTTCTTCTCCCTGGAACATTGCCTGGATGTTACTGAACTGCCATTTTTGTTTGTTCTGTTGTTTTATTTCTCCTGTAAGGATATTTTAAATGGAGTTTTTTTTGTGTGTGTGTGTTAAAATTTTCCTGTTTGAATTGAGCCACCTGTGATCCTCATCTCACAAGTTTGTTTCTGTTTGTAACTTTTCCTTTTGTGCCACATGTGGTTGTGCTGTACAGACTTTTTCACAGTGCTTTTTCAGGGCATAGTGGTCTCCTCAGAAATCTGCCAAGGGTACAAAGCTGTGTTGTTTCAGAGCTGAGCTGGGCTTCCAGCTTGAAGCCTTGTTTACCAGGCAGCTGAAGTCCATTCAAAAAAAAAACAAACCAAAAAAAACCAAAAAAATCCCCAGGACTTGATGCAATTTTATGTCCCACTTTATTAGAGCCTTAAATTGCACAAACAAAACCCACAGAGGCTGCCCTGTAAAATAGTGATGTAAATGACATAATCCAGCACCTCTGTAGTCAGAGTTCATATACATCCATTGCCATACCAATGGAAGGCTGTGGTGAGAGATATTGATTACACACATTAATCTTTCAAAGATTTGAAGTCTGATATGTATTTTAAGTTATTAAACAATTTAAAAATGCACCAAAATTCTCTAAGCCTGTGCCTAGGTGGCATAAACTACTGTTGTGATATGTTTTAGCATGTATGCTCCATGTAAGAGAGTCTTTAAAGTAATCCTTTTTTGCTTATGGTAAAGACACAGCTGAAATTTTCCATTATTTTCGCCTAGTTAATTTTGTTAAAATGTTTAATAATTTTCTTTCTGTAGCAGCTGTTTAAGATGTCCATTGATTCAGCTTATCAGGGTTTGCAGTCTGTGTGTTATTCATTCAGCAAGCTGACAGGAAACATACCTAGCTGTGAGTGTTCACTTTAAACACTCTGCAGCCACATGGAGCAGCAAAAGGGAATACAAAGCCCTGCAGGCATTCCAATTCCGATGCTGTGGTTGGGAGTTTCCATCCAGTCTGCTAAACAAGCTGTGGTGGACCTTGTTAGAGTAGTGTAGGAAATAACTGTGTGAAGGTATCAGCTGTGACTCTGCCCGTGATTGCTGCCTCTGTGGTAGAACTGGCACATGGGCCTAGAGAAGTAGTTGGCTTCCAGGGTCACAGACTGATGTCTTACTGCACATTTGTTACTTAAGAGTAGCCTTGGTGTGACTTTGGCACAGACATGCCCTTCTCTTGCTCCTGATAAGGAGGTTGATAGTCTTCAGGACAAAGGTAGGCTGGAGAGCTGGTAACTGTTCTGAAGCTGTGCTGCAACATTCATCTCAACTTGCCTACTACAGCTGTTAGTAGCTTTGGCAAGCTGTGACTCTTGCATCAGCAGTTTGCCAGAAAGGAGTCCTTCCTTATGGGATAAAGGGTGGGAAGGTTGTATTCCTTCATTCTGGACATATTTCAGACTGTAATCAGCAGTCTCAAATTTTGCTGAAGCATCTGGAAATTCACTTAACTTTTTTCTTAAGAATTTGAGGTGTGCTTATATGTAAACTGGCGTGACTACCTCTTCCAATTACTTTAGTCCTGTTTCTTTTGTGTGATTAAGTCTTTCTTGTGGTACTGGACTTGGTATACAGTTACCTGGTGCAGTAGGTTAGAGTGAGAGATGGGATCGCACACACTGAAACATGAATTCTGATTTTTTGTTTAAAGAATATTAATCACTTTCTAACTACATTGGTTCTTGCATGGCTTTGCTCTGCTGTGTTTTTTACAAATCTGTCTGCAATGAAATACCTAGATAAAACTGTTACATCCCATGTGATTTTTTTTTTATTTGTTCATACTTTTTAGGCCTTAAAAGATCATGGGCAGGATTATCTTGTTGGCAACAAATTAAGCTGGGCAGATGTCCATCTGCTGGAAGCCATTTTAATGGTAGAAGAATGTAAGGCTGATGTACTGTCTACATTCCCTCAGCTACAGGTTAGTAATCATCTGGTGTCAATATGGAAGGTAACAAACAAATTTCACTGCCTGTTGATAAAAGTTAATTGATGTTTACATCTTTGGAGCCATTGTACTGACACTTCTCTGGTCTGTTTGACTACAAAAACCTGCACTCAGTGCACTGCCTTGCCCCAGACCTGCTGGGAACTCACTTTTCTCCAGTTCTGCTTTTCCCAGCTGTTCTCAGCTGGCAAGAATTCACTCACTAGTGCTACCAATTTGGTCCTTTAACTGCTACTTCCACATCTTCAAAAACAGCAACAACATCCAGAAGGAAAGTTTGTGGCCTGGTGTGCCTTCAGTTCCTGTCCTTTTCATTTTGCCAGCAAAATTACTTTTAAAAGAAATAATATACAAAGAGCAGTTAAGTTCCATATGTCTTGACTTCTGTAGCGCTTTGCACTGAGGTATTTCTGTCCTTGCCTCTTTTTTTTTTTTCCCCTCAAATATATCTGCAGGATTGGGATCCAGGATGTGGGGTTTTTTCTTCCACTTTTTATTAGATGAATCTTAACTCTTTAATATTAATTTCTTCCATTCCTGTCTGGTAAACTAAGGTATAGCACCAGCATTACAGGTCAGAAAAAGCTAATACCTTTTTCTGTTTAATAAGTATGTCTGACAAGTAAAAATCCAAGTCACCTGATCTTTAAGATATAAAGGATGGAATTATAATTTCCTTAATCTCACTGGCTTTACTGTTGCTTCTTACAGGCTTTTAAAGGAAGAATTAGCAACATTCCAACAATCAAAAAATTCTTACAGCCTGGCAGCCAGAGGAAGCCACCAACAGATGAGAAGTTTGTTGCCTTTGTGAGAACAATATTCAATATCTAATCTGATGAAGATAACCCAACTGTAGTATATTACCAGAGCTTGCCTTGTAAGTGTAACCTGCATAGATGTACTCTGTAACTTGCATCATATGGCCAGTGTTGAAACAATACACTGTGAATACACTTTTAAATTAGAGTAAAAAGCTAACTTGGACCTGTTGGGTCCAGAAAGAAGAATTTAATGAAGCAGTTATATGAAATAAAATAATGCTGACACTTTGTGTGTGTTCAATTACAGTGCATGTCTGGTAGGATAAACTGTTCAACCATAGCTTCTGGGGTACTGTAGAAAAGCCACATGATCCCCAACCTCCTTTTTATAAACTCTAGGAGAGAGGAGCCACACTGTGAAAATTGAGAAGTCATTTAAATTCAGGCCTGGAATCTTTTGGGTTGGTTTTTTAGGTGGTCTCCTAGAAAGTTCACTGTCTTCCTGTTGTATTTCACAGCTTAAAAATTAGGTAAATCTTTAAAAGTAAAATTAAAATTCATGGTCCTTTAAGTTTATGGGCAGAAGTAAGAAACTTTTCTAATCCCCACATGAATGCCTTAGGAGTGATTTTTTTCACTGAAAGATCAAAGTCCTTGTGTTTAATTGACCTGCTGTGGTTTTCATCCACTGAAAGCACCTAATCCCCCACTCTTCTTTTTGCTGCTTGGCTGGCTGGTCAGTGAGGCAAGTGCCCCTTGAGTGGTTTTTTTGTAAGGTTTTACCTTTGCAGTCATTTCACAGTTATAAAACCAAGTGCACTGGCTGCTTACCTTTTCAGTAAGAGTGAGTTTTACCTCAACAGTGCTTAAAGCATGCACTACTGTATCAGATTCTTTACCCTAATTTCATGGGAACCTTCACTGTTCTCTTTAAGAACAGTGGCATAAACCATCCTTGTTGCACTCAGTTGTTTCTTCTCAGTAGGACTCCAACTGATTAGGCAGTCAGCCAGTGTACATGAAGAATTGCTGCCCAGCAAAGTTAACTCCTTTCCTGGCTTGTGCCTAAGAAGAGCCACGTGCATCTCAGAGGTACAAACCACAAGTGCCCCAGTCACCTGGGCACTGCTGAGCTCCAAACAGGTTTACATTAAAATTACCTCAGTAGTTACCAGTGAAAACAGTGCTTTGCCATGCCCAGCAGAGTACTCTGGGCTATTTCACTGGGCTATTCCTCTCTTCCAAACAAGTGCTATGACTTAGGAACCATCACAAAGGTGTGTAGCAGTGTGCTTTTTAGATGGTGGAGCTGCTACCTATCCCCCAATAAGGATCTCCTGTGGAAAAGCCACTTGGGGAGGATTTAGGCAAAGCAGCCCACACATCACATAGGGCAAGGGTCAGCAAAGAGGCAAGAAGGGCCTTTGTGTGAATCAGTTCCAGCAAGGTTTATTCCTGGCACCAAAGGGAGATCAGGGTGCTGTGCACAGGCCTGAACAGGGGTCAGGGATCAATGACCTGAGGGCACAGGGGCAGTACAAGGGGCAGGGCAAAGGTCAGTGACCTATAGGGAAAACAGGGCCGGCCACCTGGGACACCACAACCAATGGGGAAGTGGGGAAAGGAGAAACCACGAGAACCAGGGGCATGGGGAGAGGAGAGACTGGGTCAGACCACACGGTGTGCAAAGCACCATGGGGGAGGACTTTCTTTCAGCCTAGGCAGGGAGGACTCTGTGGTCCATCCTTCCAAGGCAGGACCTGGGAATTCCCCCAGGAGGATCGAGGCATTCCACAAAGGTGGTATCATGATACATTATAACCTTCATAAGCAAACTTTGTATGAAAAAAATGAAAAGCTGCAAAATTTCCATTTGTCAAGAGTGCACCCACCCATACTGCCTCCTAATGATTTTGTACACCAGAAGACAGTCTTAGCCAAGCTTTGAGACCCCAGGAATATTTATTTTGTACACAAATCAAAGCAACTTCAATCCCTGAATAATTTATGATTGACCAGTATCTTCTGCTTATGGGGGGGACTTCAGCAAAATAATCTGTGTGAGACTAGAATGGCAAACCTGTTCCAGAGCAGTGAGAGCTTGGAACCTCTCTGTGCAGCATGACGAACCTCAGCCATGGTTCATGTCTCTGGCAATCTACAGCATGGGACATGTTTTAAACAACTACTGAGTACAAAGCAGAGCACCAGATTCTTCCATTGACAAAATTACTCACTCGTCTGCTTAAAAAACTGGTGAGTTTTGAACATTTTACCTTTTATTTCAACACTGATTTTTTATATTTAGAACCAGGGGAACAAAAAAGTGTGTTGGAAAGGAAGGTGGTTTTCTAGTGCAACACAGTACAGACTCTTTTGATTTGGAACTGATTATTTAATCTCAGAAACTACAAAATTATACTTCAATACAAGATACCTTTTTAGCATAAACATGTATTTATAGATACTCTTTCACAGATACAGTGCAAGAGTAATTCAATTTCCTGGGGTGCTCTGCACCCCTAAAAGAGATCAAACTTACAAAGAAAGATCCCATGAGTTAATAGACTGCCTAAATGAAAGTAGACCAAAATATACCAACAAAACACTTTAGTTTTTTAAAACAGCTTTTAAAATATCAGCACATGTCAATAATCAAATAACGGTACAGATCTTATACAGAAAATATAAATGCACTATAAGACTTGTGTTCAAACTTTGTCTTTCAAGTATGAAAAGCATGTGTCTGGTGGGCATGGTAGTCATATTCAATTCTAAATTCTCCTACAGCAGCATAAAAACAAGCCTCAAAATCATCAAAAGGCTGAAAAAAAGCAAGAAAACACAATTATGGCTGTCATGAATAAAATCAGTGAAAGTCATCATTAAATAACAGTGCATTCATAAATAACTGTCACTAGAGTCTCTATTAAGCCATCTTTTCAAGTGTCTAAATCTAGAGTCTCAGTGTCTTGAAAAACAAAGCCCACCCAGGCTGGAAAAGCAATCCACAACGGACAATAACATTTTCCAGTGTAAGTCCTGATTCTTAAATTTTGCATCTAAACAATTTGCTTCTGATTTTTTCCTCCTTTTATGTAACTGAAGTAAAACAGAATGGTGACAACAAAGCAACAGTTATTATTCCTTCAGAAGATGGGGATTCTGATTTACACTTGAAAAATGTTTTGCATTACAGACTCATTGGGAAAAACATTTTGAACTTACTCCATAATTTAATTCCAAATTAATAAATTCAGCAAATTATATTTTCCAGAATGCCAAACAGCAGCAATAATGCAGTTGGAACAGCCAGATTTTTTTTTAATTTGCATTAATACTGACCAAAGTTGTTAGGTCAGGTCAAAAATGTCTTGGTTTTCAACCCTACTGTGCTTCCAGTAGATTTGAATGCAGCACTTCTAAACCAAAGTGTTGGCCTTTTTTTTTTTAAGATGACAGTGTTGTATGAAATTAATTTTATGTGTTTGAAAACACTAAGGCTTATCTAGGTTCTTCCAAAAGCCTTATCAATATGCATTAATATTTAACTGCTGACCTCTCCTTTCTGTGCTGAAAAAGTCACTACTTACCAGCTGCATCTACCTAGTAACATGAAAAAGCTGTTCACTGGAAACAGGACTGTGACCTCCAAAATAATTTCACTTAAGCTGTATGGCTGCTGAATGACAGTGACTTCCACCAACAGTGCCTTGAATCGGGCGTGAAATGGCAACTATTTGAAAACCAGTGAAATCTTCACGTTAAGATCCGCAATATGTATTTACCTCAGGCATGCTACTAGTCCGGCTGGCATTAATTTCTTGGACCTCTTGAACCTCATTCCCATTATAATGGTCAAAAGAAAAGATGAAACTGTGAAAGACAACCCAATATATTTATGTTCTCACTTTTCTCAGTGGACCACTCAGTAACACACAGAGTTATCAATGCTGTTTTCCTATGAACTGCAATTTAGTGAAACATTAGATCAGAAATAGAGTCTGTAAAAAGATTCTTGTTTTTCCAAAATACACCATTACGATTTCTTTTAGCTACAAATAAAGTTTCCATGTGCAGCAGAATGCTAAATCCTATTCCATGAAGACTAGGTAAGTTTTCAGTCAGGCAATTCTACTCACTCATATCTAAATTTATGGGGATACCAACAAAGTAGAAAGAATCTTGGCCACAGCAGTAACATGTATACTGAATTACAGGAATAGTGTCTCATAAATCCCACCACCCTAGATCATTGCGGCTGTTTTCTAACTATTCAAGGAGCTAGAGCATTCAACTTCTTTTTTATTTTAGAATATTAGCTCTTTATTTGCTGATACCAAAAAAACCTCAAACCTATAAAACTATAAAACTTAAAAACTGAATTAGAAGGTATGCCACCTTTTTTGCTACAAAATACAGCTATCAACATCTTCTTTATGACTACAATTCCTTTGGAACCTTTTGCTACAAGGGAACTATCCTTGCCTGTCACAAGAGGTGGGCGGCCCAAGAGGGCAATAAAAGCAGCACAAGAGGCAGAGAACAAACATCATGAAGGAAACTGCATCTTCTTCCTGGAGTAGTCTTACCAAAAAATGGAGGCAGCAATGAGCACATCAGGCATAGGGATGTCACTTTGAACTATGGCTACATAAATGAGAAGACTGAGAACACACAAAACTGCAAAGATACCCTCATTAAAGAACTGTCACTTGAAATGTTTCCTAGAAGTGGGCAGAGAGGCAGGACTTCTCATGAGCAGCTGGGCTTTGTTACTCTTTGTTACAGCCAAAGTAATGGCAGTTGCACAGATCTCTTCCCTGTTTATGGAACAGTTAAACCCACATGGCTAATTCTCTTCAAATTCCACTGTCTAGTCCTGGGGCCAGTCCTGTGTTCATAGGTGTCAAAAATTAGTTTTAAACTTACTTCAGCATTATAAAACAAGCCCTGACAGCTACAAGTATCTTACAGAACTCTACCAACTGTGCGCACTCATTAAAGGTACCTTGCAAAAAAAAAAAAAAAAAAAGCTCCATTATCCATTGCTCTTATTTTCTAGTCACATAGTCACACAGCTTGATCCTCTTAGGAATGCCTCAAGCGTGAACTATTCCACAGCATGTGTCTTGCCAGAGTCCAGAGTATATTTACAGTTTGTTACAAGCTACAAACCATATTCACTCTGTAATGTTCTTTTTTTTTTCCTTTTGCTAGTATCTGGCTTTTTCACAGGTTCCAGAGACTTTTTAACATATTCAACTTTTAGACCAGATTTTAGAAAGTGCTATACATTCACTGTTTCATCTTAAACCAGTCAAAGAAATTCAATAAATCAAGACTAATTCAATCCAGTGAATCATATTCAGATCAGAATCAACTTGCATTGTGAATGCTACTAAGTCTTGCATACTGAGGTTTCAATTTCTACATCTACTTCAAACACATAAAAATGCATTAAAATATCCAAGAAATCACAGAGCTTATTTCAGGTGAAGTAGCAATATGCCTGAAATAATAATTTATAAAACAACTAAGAGAATTTGCCTGGGGTACCCATAGGCTACATACTCTTTGTATGTAGGACAAGTTACAACAACCTTACTATCAAGGTCTTGTACCTTGATATTACCTTGATAAAATATTACCTTGATATTACCTTGATAAAATTACCTTGATAAAATATTACCTAAATTACTGTAGGAGAGTCTTACATAGGTGAAAAATACTGTCAATAATTACAGTTTGGATGGACGGGTTGATTTTAGATTTCCTAACCTTTAAAAGGTTTGGGTGCTTGCTTTATTTAACATTGTAATTTACTGTAGTCATTTCTAAGTTCAGAGTGGTCACTTTCTTCCATGCACTTGATTTCCATCTTTCATTTGTACTCTAGCTGGTTTTCACATTTTGGCATGTTAGGCAGAAGGGAAAACATTCTAGTGTTCCAAAAAAGCAAACACATTTCTAATAAAAAGCAATTAAAACATTTCTTTGTAAACATCCTAAACTAGGACTGCTTTAAAAAGTCTTTGTTCCTTTTACTTTATGTAAGAACTTTCTAAGGCAGGTGTAGTGAACTCTACCTCATCTCATCTCATTGCTGTAACTTCTAAATAAGTAATATACATTTATCCACTTGAGAAATTCCTCACATGCCTACAACTACATGAAATACAAAACCCTATATTAGACATCAGAGATTCAAAAGCACATTAATAGAAAATTTTGTATTAGTCCCTTCAAAACCTGGCAATTGGGAAACAGGCAAAATATATTAAGTTTTAATGAGTCTTTCATAAATTCTGTATCTAACTTTGTGACTTAATTGACCTGTAGAAGTATAATATCATATATCACTTAAAAGCATCTCGCACTCACTAATCATTATAAATTTACACATACTTATGGCTATGTCTTCATTCCAAAAAAAAGTTTGGGTTTTTTTTTTAAACAGTGGGATAACTTATTCTGAGCAAGGTCATGGTGGCAAAACCAGAAATCCAGTTTAAGGCCATCTAGGAGCAGATAAGGTCCACAATTACTACTTTTACCAAAGAACTTGCTGGGAACACTTTGCTGTCAATGCTACTCAACATTTTTTTAAAGTGAAATTTTTATAACTGTGATTGGTGCAAAGCACAAAGCCAGAATGAACAATACATCACAAATTCTAAGTTGAGAAAAAACAATTGTGTACTCACATAATCTGGACTAAATACATTTTAAATGCATTACTGCATGTGAAACCACAGCCTAAACCACCTTTGCTAAAAGCATGAGTGAGACAAGTTCCCATCAGCTCTTATTGCAAATCACTTGGGTGAGGTTTATGTCCCCCTTAGGGACTGTAGTTTTTTGCCTCCATGAGGGTTTCACGGCAAACTAGCTACCATGACAATTATTGCACAGTTTGTGTCTGTCTTTCTTAGCAGCAAAGGAAAAACACTAAGTCCAACTGTTCCATTCACTGGGAGCTGAGGATACGTTACGTTATGCAACACTGGATCCCACACTTACTTTACTGCTCAAATTGCGAAATTCTAATCTGCAACGCTAATGATTTTATTGCAGTGCTACCTCCTGCTTCCCAGCTGGATTTCACAATATGTGCAATGTTATGCAACCATCTCATAAAAGGAGGTGCTGCCAGGTGGTAACACACACGTGCTGGCTTCGTGTCAGTGATCTGCGATCTGCATTACCTTGTACATGGCTCCTGAATTTTGCAAGCTAAACTGAAGTGTTGAACTATATTTAAAACCCAACATTCAAACCAAACCAATACCCAAAATTTACTAAAAAGAGAATTTTACATGCAATTCAGGATGCTGCTTTTTTGTTTGTTTGTTTACTGTAGTGAAACACTTACACAATGATATCTTCACATTTCTCGGATCACATGTTACACAGTAAGCTCCATAGCCAGCCACAGAGCCAAAGGTGAGTCCAGCAGCTAAAGAGATTTTACTACCTGCAAGAAATCATTCAAGTGTTATTTCTCAATACAATGTCTTTAAGCTCAATCTTTATGTGGCAGTTGTCTCTCTACACAGTATTATCTAAATATATTAAAAATAGAACTGATTTTGCCACATTCCAGCTTCACTCAGTGTGAATAGAGAGGTAATAGTTCTGTAACTGGGTCATTCAAATGTGTGGCATTACAAGCAAAGTCAACTAAGAGGGAGATTATCAGGATCCAGTAATACTTGCAACTTGGGAAAAATACAACCCTAAATTTAGCTATTTTCTCTATCGTACTTCAGAAGGATTTTTGTAATTTCTCTGAACTCTCTGTTCATTTTAACTATATCTTACAGCACTTGTGAGTCTCCAAAAATGGTAGAAATGTGTCAATGTATATATAAAGAATAAATTGGAAAACATGTGTGGTCATAATGTCAGGCTTTTCAGTCTGACATCAGTCCTGGACAAAGAAATGCTATCACCAACATCACATTTAATGAATAAAGAATGAAAAAACAAATAAATGGCAGTGAGGATGAAAACAGGGCTTCTAAAAGTAACTTGGCATCTTCTTGCAGTGCTATTGAAAAACTGGTTCATAAATCTCAGATATAGCCCTAACATATTTAGATTTCTGAACAGACATTTGTCTTGGTACCATATGATAAAAGTGTAGAATCTGCATAGCAGACATTATTTGAATTAAGCTGATCCCCAGATGTTTATAAATAAAGAATCCAGACCCCCCGCTGTCATTTAGCTCCCAATCCTCTCATTTAGAGTGTTTTTAATCAAGACTTTGCAAGAAAATGTAAAACACAACCAATAAAAAATAATCTAGTTTTGCCACGAGGATTGACCAAGCATTAAAGAGTGAAGAGAACAGGTGAATGGGACAGTCAGTGAGTACAGCTGGCTGCAAACACAAAACCACAGCGTTTTCAGCAATTCAGATGTGAAGCCGTGTCACCGAGAGCAAAGCACATGCACACTGCGGAGGGAGACGGTGACCCTAAAGCACAAGAGCCGTGACGGACAATGGGACCGGGATGGAGAGCGATGCGCTGCGGGGGCTCTGCGGGAACCCGCCCGCAGCCCTCGCCGGCCCGTCCTCGGTACCGCTGCGACCTCTGCCGGGTGCTGAGCTCGGGCACGGCACTGCCACCCGCGGGACTGCAAAAATCCCGGGAATACCCAAACTGCGCTTTGTGGTACACCGCCACCTAAAACCTGACCCGTGATCTTACCGTAAAAAGGCACAATTCTAACAGTAGTAGAAAATTAACCACCAACTCAGAGCACACAAGTAAAGGGCTTTTTCCCACCGTGCATCAGGAAATGTCAGAATCAAGCCTGGATTTCTCTGTAGAAAATAAGCCTTAATCAAGGATATACTGTGCTCAATACAGGAATGATTAAAAGGAGATGAGAAAGCCCCAAATGCATTTAGGGTCAAAGATAACATGACAAACTCCACTTTTTGCCCTGAAAATAAACTCACTTAAATGCTTAAGCTGGCCCAAGAACATCTCGTGAGGCTCAGTGCATTTACAGCAGCACATAATGGATACAAAATGCAGCTGTGTTAATCACAGCAAAGTTTTCATGTCTCACACTGCATGGAAGAAATCAAATGCTTTATTTCCAAATCCTTCTACCCCAGTACTAACCTTTACGAGTGTATGCTACAACACCTCCAACCACTAGCAATGAAGCATATGCAAAACCAATCCAGTCAACAGCCATGGTCCCAACTCTGGAAAAAAAACAGACATATTGCAACTGAAGGCAAACAAATTCCTTCCTCCTGGTAAAAAAGAAATCATTACTTACAGGGTTCTAAATAATACTACACTCTCCTAAGTAGTGTTTGACTAATGTGTCAAAATATTCAGAAAGTGAAAATGTGCCTGTTGGCTATTGTACCATCCTTTCACTAACTGCTGCCCTTCTTTACACCCCAGTATCTGGGTACACTATATTTCCATTAGGGGATTTTTTGGTATATATGCAGTGTTATAAATACGGTGACTCAAATCTCTAATCAAAATTAAAGTTTTATTTTCTAAAATTAATTGATTATATATATTTATATATATATATATATATATCTCAAAGGAAAACAAACAAAAAGATACAACACAAAATAGCCAAATTACAACGGAACCAGCAAGGATTCCTGCCACAGCAGAGTTCAAGTCCGATCGAACTGGGAGACAGATACCAGGCCGGCCCTCGCCAAGTCCTTGGTCATCTGTTCCAATGTGCTGTTTCCGGGGCCCAGTTTTTATACAGTTTATTTTCCTCCGGGCCAGGCTTTTCCTCGGAGATGGTCTTTCTATTCAGTTTTAATTTTGTCCCAGCCGAATCTGAATGGAGTTCCTGGGATTAGTTCAACCAGCTTTCAGGTGCAGAGAGGGTCTCCGTCTCCAGACGGACTCAATGTGGACTCAATGTGGATTCGGGGCTCCCATCCTGTATAGGTGCAATTTCGGCTGTCTGAGACGGAGGGGGGGTATGGGGGGGGGTGGGGTGAGTGGGTGTTGAGCCCGCTCTCCAGACGGCTGGATGTGGACTCGATTGTCAGGGGCTGGGGGTTGAGTCTGCTCGGCTTTTCATTTGCAGATTGGATTTTACATTCCTCAGTCGATCTCCTCCGGTTACTTTTGCCATGGTTCCTGGCAGCTGTGTGATTTAATTTCTCATCCCCAGATCAATATGTACTACATTTTTCCCAGTCACAAGTACATGTATGTAGGCAAAATCTTGACACCATCCAAAGCATGTTTTGTTGCACTTGTGCGATATGGCTGACTGCACACTATGGTTACATACACATCTTTCGGGTGCTCAACTCAGTGCTTTCATCTCCGTTCAACCATACTGTACCTGGAGCATTTCAGGCGGTATGTAACAAATCCTGCACCAGGCAAAAATACAATTTTTCAGTCTATTCAAAGTTTCCAGGCAGAAACTTAGGCTGTTTTGGGAAGCTATGCATACAGGTACTTTATCCTGCATCTATGCCCCTTTTATTTCACCTTTACATTCTTATGCATTGTCTGAAGTGAGGCTTCTGTTCCGCAAAAAGCATTTAAGGTGTTGCGATGCTGGTCCTTACTTCCCTGGCAGTGCTGTGCAAAGGCATGGATTGCAGTGCTCTGCAGCCAGAGCCCCTCTAGCACCACGGCCTCTCTCCCATCAGCCGGTGGGACACACCTTTCCCTTCCTCCCAAATTAAGTGTACACTCAATTAAGCACATCATTCTTTATACCTCAGCGTGTGTTTCCTTGACACAGTGTTAAAGGGCGGTAGCAAAGAGTGCTCACTCAGCATTTCATGTCAAGCCTTTAGTATTAAAAGAACGCAACTCACAGTGAGCCCACTCCTCCCCAGGTCGTAACCCCTTAGGATAAAAGGTGGGTTTAGGGGGCCATGGCGCCCCGGAGAACGAGGTTTGCAGAGGCGGGGGCCAGGGATGCAGGGGCCAGGGATCCCCAGGCCTTCGATGTGCCTAGCCTTCGCGGCCGCCTCCCGCCGGCGCCCGCAGCCCGCATGTGGCTTCCCAGCGCCGCGGCGCAGCCCCCGGCCGCAGGCAGGCGCCTGCGAGGGGCGACCCCGCCCAGCGCCCGCTCGCCCCCCGCCACAGCTCAGCCCCGCCGTACCTCGTCCCGCCGCGCCGCCCTCCGACCTGCCCCAGCCCCGGCCCCGCCTCCCGCGCCCGCCGGGCTTCGTGGGGCGCCGGACCGGCCGAGCGGCCGCGGTCCCGGCTCAGGCCCTCGGCGGCGGAAGGAGGGCGCCTGTCGCCGTCACGGCGGCGGCGCGGCTCGGCCCGCCCGCAGCGCCGCCGGCGGAGCGGCGGCTGGCCGCGCTTGGCGGAGCCGGGCCGCGGGGGACGATTGGGTGACAATGAGCCGGCAGTGCCCTCGCGGCCAGGAGGGCAGTGGTATCCAGGGATGCATCGGGAAGAGCGTGGCCAAGGGGAGGTGATTCCCCCCTTTCTCTCCTACTCGGCCTTAGTGAGGCCACATCTGGAGTGCTGTGGCCAGGTTTGGGCTCCGCAGTAAAAGAGAGACATTGAACTACTGGAGTGAGTCCAGCGGAGGCCACAAAGATGACTAGGACTCTGGAGGATCTCTTTTATAAGGAAGGACTGCAGGACTTGGGTCTGTTCTGTCTAGAGAAGAATGAGAGAGGATTCATGTATATAAATCAAAGCTGAGTGTTGCGAGGGTGGTGCCAGACTTTCTGGTGGTGCACAGCAACGGGACAAGGACCAGTGGCCATGAACTAAACCACAGGAAGTTTCATCTCAGCTGGACAGAGCATGGTGGTAATAATGCAGATGATCTGCACGGGTCCCTTCCACCCTCAGCAGTTCTGTGATTCTGTGAGTCGTGGCTGTTCTGGTGCAGGGCAGCACACTGTTTGTTGGGGCCCCTCTGTGACTGTGCCCCACTCCAGGATGGGCATCTCCTGCTTGAGACTCCTTATCCAGCCCTTCAGGCTCTGGAAAGGTCCGTGGATCTTTTAAGGCCAACTCCCTTTTCCTTGCCATGTTTGGGATGGAAGAACTCACGAATGAAGGAGTCCCCATCTGCAGATTCACTTGTCCCCAAAGCACGCCCATCCCACAGAGACCTGAGCAGGGGCAGGGTGAGGATCTGCTGCCTGCAGCCCCCACAGTCACCCTGTGACCCAGCAATGGGCACTCATTGCTGTACCAGGCACCCTTCTGACCCCTGTCTCTCTCATAAGCAGGTTACTCTCTCCTTGCTTGTGTTTTTTGAAAGTCTGAGGGCTGCTGCAAGAAGTTAGGTGAGCAGGCACGTAGGCTGAATGCTCAGATGTGTTTGTCAGGGAAAACATCAGGCACAAACCCCAACACTCTGATACTAAACACGTAGCTAATTTATGAAACTGCTTGATGTGGTTATTTTAACATTGACTTCTTTTCTGCTAGCCCTGTTTGCTGGACCTATTCCACCACAGGCTATTTTTGTCTGTTTCTTTAGCCTTTTTTTCAAATGAGTGATTCTTGACCAGCACAGGACGTGTCCTTCAGGGGTGATACAGGGTGATACAGGGTTGCCTGTGTGTGACATTCCCCACACTTCCCTTGTTCCCACAAACAGACTGAGTATAAACATGGCCACAACAGGGAGAGACTCACAATGCCATGTGATAGGACTTGGATACCTGCCTTCTTCAGGGGTAATTTGAAAATCTCTGCCAAAATCCTGTGTTTCCTTTAGATTTCTTTGCTTGAAGGTGTGGGAGGTTTCCGCTCCAAAGAGCAAACTGGAAAGCAAATCAACATTCTCATTAGGGTTAACGTATCTAATTTCCACTCCTAACATTCCATTTGTTTTTTTCTGGTAGTGTTTAACTGCTGCAATACAAACCCACTTCATGTGAGTTGTCCAAATCTGTCTGCTCAGTGGAAAACAGAACTGCTGTCCTTATCTAACCACAGTGTCTGTGGGAAGGAAGACTGAAGGTACAGCAACTTTGGAAAACAAACATAAGACACTTGAGGGCAGGATGGCTCCAAAATGCAAACAAAAAGTGGATGCATAAGCTGAAATCCAGAAATCTTGGATTTCTTGCTAAAGCATTATGAGACTTGTGGCTCTTGAAAAGCACAGTAAAATAATCAGAGAATTAAATGGACCAGAACCATGGAAGTCTATTTGAGGGAATTCCAAAGTGCAACAAATATAGTATCTTTTGTCACCTCTAGGATAATGACCAGTTGTGCTTACTGATTCAATGATACTCATCACTTAAGCAGACTGGGTAACCCTGAAGTCTGGGTAAAATTTGATTTTACATAATTATATGCTGCTTGTTATGTTGCCTTCAATTTTCAATTATGAAAAGTATTTGGTAGTGTTTTTCCTAAGGTTCTACTTAGCTATTGTCTGATGTGAAATGGTTGCTGTACTTTACAGCACAGATGGGAGGAGAATTAATTAAATTAGTTTTCTGGTAGCATGACGAATCAAGCACCTCAGTCCTTACAGTGAGCTGTAACAGAGCTAGCAGCATAGCCAGTGTTACTGTTGCTGTGCCCTTTCTAGTATAGTTTTCCCTTGCTTGTTACTGCCGATCTGAGCTGAAATTTCCCGTTGGGTGTCTGCTTCCAGCTGTTTTGTTTTAGTTTGTTTTGGTTTTTTTGTTTTGTATTATGATTTGTTTGCTTTGGTTTTGGAAAGTTACATTTACAACAATGGAGCCAACTACAAGGATGATTTTAAGCAAAAATACACAGTTTTGTCCATTATAAACATAACCATTTCACTGAACAGCCCCTAGCATCTCTTTGCTTTGGAAAAACAAACTTTCAAATCTGGCAAGCAAATTGCCTTCGTTTCAGGGATATATTTTTCCATCTTCAGGAAAATGTGACCTGAAGAGAAAAAGAAGTGTTGTGTGAGCCTTCTTAAAATTGTACAACCCCTCCCTAGAAAGTTTCACCTGTATTGATTATGTGTGACCTTGTGTTAGCCCCAGCTACATTCTCACCTGAATGTAGGCATTCTTCCCTGAGAGTGTGTGAGTTTGTGCTTTGCTTTGCTTGTGTCGTGTCTAAAACAAGAAACCTCTAAGGGGCTTGTATAACACAGCCCATCTCCCTCGCGGAGAACATTTTTGCTGAGGCTACCTGTTGTTAGAGAAAGGTGTTGACAAGATGCCAAGCTCAGAAAGACCCCTCCCTGTGGTAAGCTGTTTGTGCTTTTTGTTGGTCTTCCTGTATTAACGCTAAGGGCTACTCATAGTCATGAGCTTCAAGTAAGATTTAATGCAGTTGCTATCCCAGAACATAATGTGATACCAGAACAGATCTGTGGAATGTAAGTGTGCCTCTGAAATCCCACAGACAGAAGAAGAGGTGCTGAGATGGGGAGAAGAAAGCAGCTAAGCACTCTGAGACAGGTGCAGTTTTGGAATATTTTTGTGCAAGGTTGTTCTCCTCATTGGGTGGGGTTATGGAAAAGGAAGAGGAGACAAAATACTGTTTCTGAAATGCAGGTTCAGAGGCTTCAGGTTTAATAATCTGCAGTTAATGATGAAGTCAGTATGTTCCAGTACAAAAAAGTGATTGTTACAGATAAATTCTGTAAGCTTTTGTATACACAGACATATGTAGATAAGCAGTGAGAAGGACAGTGGTGTCAAAGTAATAGAAGGTTGTTTAAAAAAGCTGAGGATGTTGATGTACAGACTGAAGTACAGCCTTCAGGGATGACTTTGTGGGCTATTACACTGTACTTTTGAGGTGTCACTTCCTTAAAAATTTAGTGTGAAAGCTTAGATCTGGAATCATCAATCAAATAGTAAAAGGCAGAGGTACTGCTTTTAATAATAAATATGAAGGAATCTGACAGGCAGACACACAAAATTAAGGCCTTTTCTATGAACTAAACATATATGTATGTGGACTAAAGCCTGCACAGGAAAAATAGGTTCTTGGGCAGTGATTTCACAGGAGATGGTGCTCAAGTTTAACAGATCATTGCTGCCAAAAAGGGTCTCTTCATTTCCAGTTTTGTGTTCCAGTCTGTTATTTTGTGAAGTAATTGATGAGTTTTGCTCTGTCTCTCCCAGTTCTCAATGACTGAGTCAACTCAGTACCCTGGCAGAACTATAACCAGGCATAAAAATGTAACACTTTTTGCTGAATTCATTCAGTCAGTCATTTGTGTAAATTAGTTAAATCAGGGGTATTTACAAAGCATCAGAACACAAAGGAAGAGATGGGACTACATGACTGGGTGGGAGGCTGGGGAGAGTTTCTATAGGCATCAGCAAAAAAAAGTGAGATAACCTGAAGCTGTGCATTTTCTTCAACTTGTCAGGAAACTTTGCCTGCAAGAAACCATTAGGTATGGCACCAGCTGAAGTTCTTGGTAAATTTGGGGAAATGCAGCTCATAATTATGATTGGTCAGTGGTATCTCAGGAATCTTCCTAGAGGTTGAGTCCAGCAAATACTGAAATAATCACTCATCACTGAAATAAGTACATGCCCACAGAAACCTTCCTCTGGGCCTTGTGAGCTGACAGTATCCACAATATTAGTGTGAGAAATTAGGTTTTAGCTAAAGGTGGAGAGGTCAATAGAAACAAAATGCAAGAATGGGCTTGTGATATATGGTGATTTGAGAGAGCATATGTTAGATTGTTTCTGCTCACCAGGCAAAATCAAAGGGCTGTAGGTGGTGTTAAGAGTGAGTGATTGAACTGCTTTGGGTTCTGCTCAGTGTAGTGGTTTGGTTTTCCCAGCTGAGCTCACAAAAGCTGATAGATTTCATCTGAAGAAATGAAGGCTTTTCTCTGCAGTATCTCAGGAATCCTTGGTCTAAAGCCAGATTAGGACCACCATCTGTGCTCTGCTTCTGATATATCCCAAATTTTCCATCTGTATGATAAGCATGTGGATTTTAAAGTAGTTTGTGAAGTCAGAGTGAAACTCTAAGGGATTTCAAAGTTATTTGAAGTGGCTTATTAGTCATATTTTGGTGTTTTCAGCTGATTGAAAGTAACTCATGAGGATGAAAGTTTCTTGGGTCAAAGGAGGGATCTTTTTGCCTGTGTATATTTTCAGACCCCTTCCCTAATATTTGTCATCCTACGATAGACAGCAGATCTCTGATACCTCTCACCACTCTGTGCTTGTACCTGCACATACTGAGAGACGAGTTTTTCAGACAACAGCTCACTCAAGGACAGAGGCATAGGATCTCTTGCCTTCTCCAAATTTACCAGATACACTGAGGATTACCTAAAACTTGTATGTGCCTCAAAGCTTCCTGTTCTGAAAAGCTGTTTGAAGCTAGGAAAGCTTTAGGATGGAAGTTCATATGTGCATGCCCTGTCCTTATTCTTTCCTAGGCATCAGTTCATGCCCACTGTTCTAACAGTTTCTCTCCTGCCCAGGGCCATAGACCAAGACAGGAGCATGAGCTGGCTGAACCTTGTTCAGGTCCAGTATGGGCAAGTTTGTGGACAGAAGTATCCACATCATAGACATCCTTCATATCATTCTCTCACTAAAAAGAAGGGAAAGTAAGATACAACATCCCTCCCAGGAGAGTGTCTCTGAGATCCTAGCTTTTATGGGTGCACAGAGAGTGGCTCAGGCTGTGATTTTGCAATAACTTATTTCAGTTGCTGAATTCCTCATTCTCGGTCACTTCCTTGAGCCACGCCTGGCATTCAGTGAACTCTGTGCTGAGTCATGATGATAAATCATAAGAAAATTTAGCTCACTGCTGACATTTTTGTTCTGAAGCTGCAGTCTTAGGTCTGATCCTTTGAGCTGATCCTTGCATATGTATTGAAGAAGGGAGTGAGAGGTGGAGGGGCAGTCCCATTGAAACCCACATCCCATACTCTCAGTGATCAAATACAAGGAAGTGAAGTTACCTACAGCATGAGCCTGAGTTTGAAGACAGCAGATGTAATCAGGATTTATAAAATCAAGGCAGTTGGTAGAATGAATAAAGATTGATTTTTTTTCCAGATCCTGGAGAACTAGAAGTAGGGGCAGTCATTGAAACCAGTAGGAAATTGGTGTAGAAAAGATAAAAGGGAATGAATTTTTTTAATGTAGCAGATATAGTGAACTTGTGAAATTTACTGCTGGCAGAGGTTTTGGAACCAAATGGGTCAGCACTCTGAAAAGGAGATTAAACAGTTGAATGGACTGAATATTCATAGCGAGATGCAAAAAGAATTTAGTAGGGACATGCTCCTTAGCATCCCTAAAACAGTGGTTGTGGGTGCTGGAGAAGAAAAAGGGAAATGTATATGCCTGGCTTGTTCTCTTTAAATAGTATCTCTTGTTATTAAAGAAAGGATACTGGGGATAGTTGGATGTTGGTCTAACCCTCCAGGGCATCCTTTATGTCCTTTTCAGGGCTCTGATTTTGTGTTCACAGGTATGTGAGGATAAATGCAATGTTGGTAGGAGTTTGTATTTTAATTTTTGAGGATGATACCTCAAAGTTCTCTTACTTCAGTGGGACCTGAACCATAGGTCACCAACACTGCTTTGTACCCTATTAAGGAAACATACACTTTTAGGACAGTCCACATAATACCAGTGCTTAGATAGGGACTCTTAGACTGAACTATAGCCTTCCTGAGGTTGCACTTTCCCTTGAGATCCTTCTGCTTTGTCTGCATAGAACCCAATGAACACTCGTGTCTCAGGAAAGATTTTGTAAGCTGTGATAGAATTTCCCCCAGGATATCAGTGTATTTTGGAAATACTATTTGAGAGTCATCTGCTGGAAAACATCTAGTGCAGCTGAAGAAGAGAGAATGCCAGATTAGACAGATTACTAGGCATGAATCCCAGTCCTTCTGCCTTTAGATAATCACATTAACATAAGGAGTAGTGCTTACACAAGTACTACTGAGAAAAAGCAGTGAACAGGCTTGGGCCCTCAAAGAAATGTTCTTGTTCCAGCGCTCTCCTATCAAGATTCTGACTTTATCCTCATCAAAGCTCATTAAAGTTGGTACATCTGCTAAGGAGGACCAGCCTCTACTCAGCAACCTCTGGTAACAATTACCAACCCATCTTTTACATGTATCAGAAGTAACATTTTTAACAAATCAGATGTTGTTTTCCTTCCCTTTCCTAAGCTCTTCCCACACTTAGAGAGACACAAGTACTATATTTCATGCTTGGTTGAATATGAAGCCAGATCTTTTGTCTCCTCTGAGGGTTTTTTTGCTGCTTCTTCAGTGCAGATGAGCCAGGAACCTTCCACAGACATGTGCTACAGGAGCCCCCGGTGGGTGGTGAGACTGGTATCTCGTGGTGGTTGTCATCAGGCAGCGTGGGTTAGGATATGTCTTGCCAATCCTGCCTGGAGAAACACATCTCAGTGAGACCTTAGGGATCTTGCCTAAAACCAGCAATAACCTAATTTGAAAAAAGAGAAAAAGCTGTCTCCATTTTCTTTGTTGCTGATGATATCCAAAGAAGTATCACTGTGAGTGCAAAGGGAAGATTATAAACATCAAATGATAGAAAGTGTTTACATGCCTGCTGTTGGGTGCAATTACTCAAGCTTGGAAAAGATGAAGTAACTTTTATTTGTACACCTAAAAGAGGAAGCCAAGTTAAAGTACTTATGTAGATCACCCTCAAACATGAAAGTGTGAGATAATATCAACAACACTGCAACATAAAATCCAGATTTCAAGCCAAACCTCCATGAAGGAAGAAGTATTCCATGGAAAATATCATGTTCTTGCAGTCTTTCTGGTCACAGAGTTACACTCATTATGGTAAAGCTGTAATTGCAGCCTTGTGAATGCAGCGCCGCGGACAATGGCTGGTCAGTGTTTTTCCACTATAAACTCTCCTGTGAGGTTTGCAGTTTTGTGAAATACAATTATCTTTGGCTGGGATATTCAGCTACATACATTCTCATCCCAGAAATTGACCTTTTTTGTGTGCATGTTTGTTTCCTTTACCAAGTTGTTCAAAGTTCATTGTTTGGTAAGTGTTTGAGCTTTTTGGATTGCTTGGCTGCTTGTGCCTTATCTGTACTGTGAGGATGTGTGTAGAGTTTTCTGTCACTGGTAATGCATCAATGCTTTGTAATATTTAAGGCTGTCAGGCTGTTGCAGAGTCCACACTTTGGACCAAACTGCCTACATTTGTAGCAGTGTGGTTTGGGAAAGTCAGGGCAGCAGGATTATAGTAAATTAGCACTGACTAGCATACCCAGACATGCATAGCAAAACGTGCTTTAGGGAATACTAGAGTGTATTATTACAGCTATGGAAGGAAGGAGAACTGTCCAGGGTAAAACTGTAAAGATTTATCTGTCTTAAAGAAAAAGGAAATTCTGAATTGATGTTTTTAAAAAACCTCCTAAAACCTGTAGCATTAGTGAACCCTTGAAACATGCAAAAACCACTTGTACAGTTCTGGTTTTGATTCTTTGTTTGGCTTACTAAGGGTCTTCTCTGTGAGATTGTAGTAATAGAGATCCAAATCAGCCCAGTTTGGTTTTTTCACAGATAACTCAAGGGGAAGATACAGTGTCAACATTGAATGCTGATCCCCAGATTGAAGTATGTTTAATTACAAATGCTAACCATGTAACACCTGCATATAAACTCCTATATGAAATAGGACATCTGAAGTAACTGTACGTGTAATGCCTTACTTAAAAAATAATTATTTTGAGGCAAATGTTACATGCACTTAAGGCATCTCACCTGTAGTTAGATACAGTTCACTAAACATGAATATATTCAGTGTCAATCAATGCTCTGGAAGAAAACATGAAATCCTTGTGCTACTGAGATCTCTGGTTGCTTCAGCAACTTGTTATATGTTGCAGGGAAAAACCTGCTGAGTTCACATAGTTTAAAATAAATACGAATCAAAGCAGTTTATTGCTTTATTGGCAGAGTGTAATTATCCTGCAATCAGTGAACTATGGAAAAGAGATCAGTAATACAAATAGGCAAACCATGCTAGAGATTTCTAAACAGTCTTCTGTAACTAATCCCAGAAACACACAGGCACACATATGCACAGAGTTGTACTCACCCCCTCAACTCATGGGCAGTATGGGTTAGAGAAACACCCCCCTTCCCAAAGATTGCAGATTTCCCTGTTTACATGTCTCCTGGGGGAGATGTGGATCATCAACCATTTTACAGATCCCTGCTGTTTCCTACAAGTCATGGGCTGAACCTCACACCCCTGAGACAGTTGTTTCCCTTCCAAGGTCTGTCCTGTTATGAGTTTTCACACTTCTTTTTTTTTTTTTTTTTTTTTTTTTTTTTTTCTCTCTTTTNTTGTCTCAAGTCTTTTTGTAACTCTCCAGTAACTGTTTAATCTGGCTGATGATCATCTTCTGTAACATGATCATTTTGGGCAAATGCTGACCGGGCAATTGCATGTTTCATCTGCAGGTACACACAGATACTCCATTCACAGACATCTTTATCTTCTACCAATACCATTTGCCAAGGGCATGCTGTGCATCCCTCCCAGGTCCACAGTGAGGGAGAGCTGGGCAATCCACTCCCACTCCTGGGAGGTGTGTGGGCCACAGGAGCAGGGAGAGCAAGGGGCATGGCTGAGCAGCTGCCTGGAGCCACGTAGCTGACACTGTTCAGAGTGACTTGTGTTCTGGATGCATCCCACACAGTTGAAGGTAATGATAAGTGGGCAAGCAAACCTATTTCCAGACTCCCTTCATGCTCCAAAATCCAAAAATAAAATTAACAATTGCTTTACTAAATGTGTTTTGAACACCTATTATGATTCTCAATAAAGGCATCACAAATGGGATGGAAACAGCAAATTGGATCATTGGAAAAACTGCAGAGAGACCATCTGGGCCTGGAGCTTTAATGGATGGTGAAGAATTTACATTTCACACTCCCACAGTTTACATTTTTTGAGGTGATAAAGACACTTGGATCATTTTATTTTTTGGACGTTTTACAGAAAATGAAGAGCCATGATTGAAAGTGGAACTGGAGTCAGGAAATAACCAGATTGTGTACAATGTGGTAAAGTGCTAACAAATACCCACGTGCTCCATGATTAATTTAGTATAAATGCCACTTGTGGATTTGCCTTGTCAGCAGTTGGCTTGGGTTTTGTGATTACTGGCCAATGATTTAACTGATGATTTGATCTATAACAGAATCCTCAACTTTTGGGAATGAAAGAGAGTTGCAGTGATAGTGAAATGCATTAACTACACGCAGAGCTGTTAGCTGCTAGAATGGATACTGATACGTTTTGGGGTCTTCATGTAACTGATGAATAGCCTTGTCTCACTACAGTATGATTTATGGTGGTAAATCAGGACAGGGCATAGAACCAAGTGACAGCTATTGTTTCAATATGTCTTCATGCAGTGTTTTGAATTGCAGATACAGAGGCAAAGAACACTCCGGGTCTGACTATAAATACAGCTGCAAACTATGACATCGCTCTTGCCTCTGAGTCAATGTCTAATCTCTGTTCTTGGCATATCAGCACTGGGCCATAGGGAAGGGCCATCTGTCAGAGGTAATTGAAAATGGAGGCACTGACCATCTGTAGGTATTTAAAGTGTCCTGACATTTTTTGTGAGATAGAGGATAATTCAGTGTTATAATTTATAGTGTGTCTACCTATTATCCTCTACGTGTTTCAAGAAAATACATTATCTTGGTCTGTTGTCTTTAATTTCTATCTCTTTATGTCACAAACATATTTTTCACCCCTCTCTGCAGTTCACTCTTGATAGAAGTGACCCCTGTAAATCTTTGTAAGTTTGAGAATTTTTCAGAAGATGTGCCGTGTAAATTACAGGTCACTGTTACTGCTGGACCAAGCAGAAGCTTCCCTCAAAATTTGACTAGGCTAAAATGTAATTCAGATCTGGTTTCTACTTTGCAGAAGTCAGTCAGTGCTTTACATTGCTTTCCTATTTTCCATATGGTGTAAATGATTTAGCAAATGAAAAGGCCAGCTATTTTCCAAAGAAAAGATGTATAAATGTATAAAGGTGCCTGCAGACTCCCTGTATGTGCACAGCTATAGCTTTTAACAGTAAATAATAATGTACACTGCATGTGGGATCAAACTCTTGCTTACATTGAGAAATTAATAAAGATTTGTAATGCTTATTTTACATGTTGAACCGTTTAATTTTATTTAAACATTTATTTGGTGTGTCGGTGTGAAGGAAACCAGCTCTGTCAGATACACACACACACAAAGAGTAAGTTTTCTTTCTTCCAGAAAAAAAAAAAAAAGGTTGTTGGAATGTTTTTGTTAATTATTCTTCTAATCCAGGCATTCAAATACTGTACATATGCTGAGCTCACATGAAGAGAAAGGAAAGATACAGAGAATTTTTAATAAAAATGTACTTCCAACAGGATTTGAAGTACACTTTGAAATACAAAGCCAGAACTTTATTATCAAAACTAAACAAATTTTCTGAATGTATTCGAGGTACTGTTATGGTAAGTGGAGGAAGCCTGTGAAGTCACTGGTGTTCTATGGAATAAAAAGTAAAACACATGTACGTTTCAGCAGATGGGTGGCAGAAATCAGAATGGAGCCCATTTTTCTGAGCAGGATCTACATGCACACAGACTACAGAGAGGGGAGGCTAAAGGCTCATTTTCTACACAGCTTTGTGCTCTTTCTAGGCAAACACTCCATAAGTGTTAAGCAGTGGGGTGCTGAGTATGGGATGCAATATGGAGCATAGAGCAGCTGAGTATGAAAGCTGTGTATTTGTGTCCCAGGGAGGCCAGGCGGGGAATTTGTAAGGGTATTCCATCCTTTCCCCATAGCATCCTCCTCTCCCATTTGATCTTAATGCTGCAGTGCCAGCAGAAGAGTGTAGGATATAGGAGTTGCAGAATGGAGAATGCAGAGACTGCCTATGGCATGCTCATCCCTGACACCTTAGAGTAATGGTGATGTTGGCAGTCCTGGCCCCCACAGCTTGCTGGGGCTGCAGTGCTCTGCACACCTGCATGAAGCAGTGTGATTTGGACCGGGAGAGCTGTGACCATCTGCCTGTTTATTTTCAGAGTTGGAAGCTGGCAGCTGGTTGTAGAGCTGGGAGGAAGGTGACTTTGTCACCTCCCTGTTCCTGCCACCTCCGGAGCCTGCCTCTAACATCTCTGGAAGACTGACTCTTTCTTAGCGTGAGAATGTTCTTCTCAACCACCAGTAACTATAGACCAACTAGCTTTGCTTTCCAATAGGAAAAAAAAAATCTATTTTGATTTTAATAGTATTTTTTCCCTCAGAAGCCTTTTGAAGTGGAAATGACTGTGTGAATCCTGTGTTAGAATAATTAGTCTGACACAAACTATCTATCAAATCCGTCACCGGAGTGAGCATCTGAGCTATTCTTGGGTACCATATTGCCTCGCAGAAGCTACGGCTGTCTATTGCATTCCTGCTGCTGTTTGCTGTCTCCAAGGAAAGGAAGGAATTTGCACTTTTTTAGTGTTGGTTTGGAGGCTTTATAGAAGGAGGAAGTAAAATTGGTTCAGAGCCTTCAACCACAGACTCTACAAAATCCTTGTCCTTCCAGCATGGACATGGTGCTTCTGGTCAGATTCACACTTCTAATCCCACCGTGAAGGAATGTACTTCTACAGCTTCTAATGCTCTACCACTGTTCTCTCCAAGTCACCATCATCTTCTGGGATTAGAAGTGTCTAACCTCAGCCCAGTCTGTTAAAACCTCTGGTGATCCGAATTCCCTTTTTATGCCTTTGCATAGAGAAGCATCTCAGCTGCATTTGATGACAGTGGTTTTGAAAAATAAGGAAGCAAATTCTCACTCTTATGATTTCAGGCTCTTCTTGAGAAAAGGCTCAGTGCACCCTCATTTAAATGTAACTTAGTGTTCTTCCTATTTTTGAAACTTACTGTGCATGTATATTATGAAAGATGGATGTTACTAGCACATAACAGTGTGCTTGTTATCTATTATACCATGATATATTTACTGAGAAAATTTTAATAAATAAACCACAGGCTTGAACCTCTGAACCGTTCTAAACCAGCTAATTCCCATGGGGGCTTCAGGAGTTTTTATGGATGGATACTGTGTTCTCATGAGAATTTTACTGGAGCTCATAGACCCGAGACTGACTAGCAAGAGAATTTATGAGGTTACATGGGAACGATCACATCTTTCATTCCAACACCCTATGGGTTTATAAAATGAACCCTTCCTTAAACTGTATTAGAAGAGTGTTAATGCAACTTTAATAAAATATCCAATGTTATCAATGATTTCTCATCAGTCAGAACAGCTGGTTAATTTTACTAGCTTTTCAGTTTTCAGTTATCCCAGATTAGAGAGTTGGGTAAAGGGTTTTTGCTAAAAATTGTGGAGGGAAAAAAAAAAGAAGGGGGGGAAGGTCATAACTACTAAAGGCATGAAAAAACCCTTGTCAAGATGGATAATAGAAAGGGTGAATAGTGTCCCCTATGCATTTGCTTAGCCTCTGTTCTATTTACCCTCTTGAATACTCTCTAAAATTCCTCTTGTGATTTTGTTTAAATTTAGAACAATGTCAAAGGACTGTAGCTGCTTATTATCCCACTTGAAATTTAACTTAAAATGGTATTTTGCATCATATAGTTGAGTTAGAAAGTTGTCTAAGCCAGGAACTGAGGTCTGTGCTAGTGAACTACAGAGGAAGTGGTCTAAGCAAGACTCCGTTCTGGGGATATTCCAACATTTTATTACATTGTGTGTACTAATGAGTAGAGAAAAGGACTGTGAGTCAGGAAGAGCAGAGTTTTAATCAAATGACTCATGACATGGCCTTCAGCAAAATACGTGGCCTTGTAATTCAGTCAGCTGCAACAGTGGGTAAAAACAGGTACAATGTAGTGTTTGGGCAGAGATACAGATGTGCCTCCTTCAGCTGCATTCAAGGTCTGTAGTTTTTTCCTCCTATGGAATAGATATGATGGGAAGGCAGAAGATCTCCTTTCAGCTGCTCCAGAGAAGCTCACGTCCAATCTGACGTATATTTTTCCTTGAACAAGAGCTTTTACAGCTGTCAGATGGAGGTCAGCCCTTTTCTCAGTCTGATTCACTTGTGAGTGATCAAATTTGTTGGTCTTGGTGGTGATCAGGTGCCAGGGAGACCAGGCACAAGGAGGATGAAGATGCACATTTTGAACGGTTGGTTTAAATTTGGTACATTGCTGGTGCAGTTTGCCCAACCAGACAGAGCTAGGAGACTGTCTGGACTGCACAGTTTGGGACACTGATGCCCAAAGGTTGTTCTTTAATTGGTAGATGAAGTGTATCAGATTTCCAAGTGGCACTGGAAATGCCAGCTTGGCCATCATCCCAACAAGCTGTGGGATGTCACAGGCCTTGTTTTAAATCAAGGTTAGATCTTTGGTACTTGGCTAGCACTGCTCTAGTTAAGAGCACCCTGTTTCTTCTGCTTCTTCCTTCAGCTCTGTGTGTTAGCTCTTACGGCTGTCTTGGATCATGACCCCAGAACTGCACCCGAGAAGCTTCAGGCTCTCAGCAGTGTGTGAAACCACACACCTGTCCCCAAGATCCTGTTGGATAGAAGGTGCCATACAAAAATATCAAGGAAACCTCATATATGTCTAAATATTTCAGGGCCTAACAAAAGAAAAGGACTGGCTTATTTTGCCAGATTTGGAACCATCCATTTTATTTCAGTGTCACATTATAGGTGACATTGCAAGTGCATTCTCACTGTTTTTCAGACATGTGTGGAGGAAAACCTGAGGAGATTTTGCTGCTTCCCTGATCTGCTTTCATACCTTAAAGACCCGTTGTGATGGCAAAACACAAGGAGTTGAAGTATCCTTGGTTCTTAGCCTACAGACTTAGCAGAACTGCATTTTCATATGATTGTTCAAGCATAGGAAAAACATAATGAATATGGCCCATGTCTCTAATCTTTGCTATCTCAGGACAGGAAGGAATGGGCAAGGTAGATACTGTACTGCCTTTTATAAATCAATTGATGTGTGTATTTTCACGTGTTTATGCAGAACAGGTTGACTAAGCCTCTTGTGCTTCAGAGAGAAAGCATCCCTGAGCTAACATTTTACTGATCCTGTGAAGATTAAAATGGGAGGAAACTGCATACAAACAGGACTACAAATCATTGAAGTTTTTTAATAAAAGAAAGGCACTGAGTTGGCTCAAAACCAGTCTGGAAAGGCTCTTTGTTGAAGTTATCAAGGTGACCACATCTGGCCTAATTTTTTTAATATCTAATGTACTTTTATGAATTTGTTTATCTTCTCTGTGACATTTCACATTCACTAGGTTTCTTGGTTTTCTGGTTTGGTTCATGCGAGCACAGCAGTTTGGAGTTGGATCATTATTCCTCAAGTTCTGTAGCAGTTAAGGAGCAAATTCAGAAACACTGTTTTATTCTTTAATAATATCCTTACATTTTTCTCATGTTTATCAGCCCACAGCATAAGATGAACCAATAAAGAAGCTCATTTTGTGTCTCTGAATGACCATCAGGTTCTCATGGGACTACATTGCAAGTAATGCAACTGTTAGGAATGGGCCAACGACAGTTTTGGTATTTGCTGCCTCTGGCAAATAAAAAATTGTTCCCCTCATAACTGTTCCCCTCAGTCATGTTGCTGGTTATCCATATCCTTTTCCTGCCAGCCACTGCCCAGCAGAGGGGGTGGCCACTGAGCCTGTATCTCTACCAAAACTGCCCTACTTTGCTCTCTGAAAAATTCAGGCTCTAAAAATTTCAGGCTCTAGCAAATGTGTATTTGCACAAACAGCTGGTCTGGTGCAGTGCCGGCTGACACCAGCGTGCTTTTATTGCCTTGTTCAGGTCAGCATCCTGTCCTGCTGCCTGTTTGCCAGCTCTGGCTTGGCCAGCTCCTTACATGTCTTCAACCAGTGCTGCAAAACAAAAAACTTACTGTTTATTGGTTTAGAGTTAGTTTTAAATACAGGAAAACTGATTTGATTGCTGTGACCTGGTCAGGAATTATGGGTTTGACTTGTGCTTCTAAGTGTGCTTTACTATTTTAGATATTTTCTGGTAAGATATTATTTGACCTTTGTACTATCTGTCAGTGATGAATCTCTGACCTAATTTAGGATTGTGGTGCCCTATTCATCCATCCTGTTTATCTGCTAGCAAGAAAAGCACTGGCTGTTCCCTGCCCATCCACAAAGAAGAAAAAATGCCAAGGGCCTTCTCATTAGCAGAGTTCAGGCTGAGAGAAGGGGTCATCTGAGCAGCATTTCAATTTGGAGAACTTCAAATTTAAAAAAAAAAAAAAGGAACATGTAAAAGAATGTTTTCTAATTATGTGTTTTTTAGCTCGAGTTTGGATTAAAAGAATGGGAGAAAGAACCTCCTTATTGATGTTGTGGAATAGCACAGAAATGTTTTGGAAATACTACTCAGCCATTTTCCTTCACAGCCAAAGAAAGAAAACCCAAGGGAACTGTTGCCTTACTAACTGTGGAAAAGTACAGGCCTGCAATTCAAACACGCTTTTCCCATCTTCATTTAAATTGTGCATTATAGTGTAAACTTATTTCCATAGTGTGGAAAACAGTGGATAAATTTGAACTCTAGGTCATGAAAGAAATACATATGAATATGTGCAGAAAATGTCCTCATTGGGTGTTGCTTCAGAGTATAATTTCCATTTTAAAATTCCACATCCTTAGGACAATTATGCTAAAGAAAGTTAATTTCATCAAATATAATTAAAGTATATAAAATGTTCTTCAGATATGCCTAAAAATACGGTCTGAGAAAATCTCTTTCTAATGGCACTTCCATTTTATTCATCTGTCTTTTCAGGCATGTTTTTGTTGGCATTTTCATCTATGTTTGGCCTCATTTTTAATGAACTTTTAACTGCTTAATGGTGATTATCTGGGACACAAGAATCAAAGGTAGTTAAAGTTCGTCAGACCCAAGAAGAATAGACAGAAGTACTGCTCAGCATTTTATACAGTAAGCTGTGGAACAATGAGCTATAATTATCTCCTCTTAAAACAGCAAAATAAGAAATATGCCAGTTTAGATTTGAAGTTGGCAGCAGTTCAGAAGGTTGAGATAATGAGAAATTGTGGAAATTCACTGCCTTATTTTCCCCTTCATGCCTCTTCTATGTCAGTTTTTTAGGTTGTGTATGGATGCTTAGAACTTAGTTGCTCTAGAAGCTCTGTATTTCATCCCCTCATTGTTAATCATAGTAGCCTGAAGCCAATAAAGCTCAAAAAGGTGTCAGTTGTCATTTTTCTTAGACACCAGGCAAAGCACCATTCAGCCTAACGTAATAGTTACATACAGTTCAAATAGATGGGAGAAAAAAGGAAGCTGTAGTATCCTCATTTTACAGATAGGGAATTAAAAGAAATTAAAAAGATGGCAATTGCATGGCTCATCTTACTGACCCGAGCTGCATGCAAGTTAGATGTTTTATACTGAACTAGCTGCTTAAGCTCCTTCCCTGGTAGAGACAGATAGCCCTCACTGATTTATCCCATCTCTCTTAAAAATCTGTATTAGTATGGATAGATAGAATGGGTGATCCTGTGCTAAGGCTCTTCTCTATCTCTTCCCTGACCATAAGGGAAGCCAAAAGTGAAGGTTTTGTCCCCAGTCCTCCCATTGCAACTGGGGGGACTTCAGGCAGGATTCAGCACTTGGACTCCTTAAACATCATCTTATTGGATTCTACTCATCCATCCAACCATTCCAGGTCTCTCTGCAGAGCCCTCCCACCTTCCAACAGATCAACACACGCTCCCAGCTTAGTGTCATCCGCAAATTTACTAATGAAAGACTCAGTAGCCTCATCCATGCTGTCTATAAAAATATTAAACAAAACTGGCCCCAGCACAGACCCCTGAGGGACACCAGTGGTGACTGGCTGCCAGCTGGATGCAGCACCATTCACCATCACTCTCTGGGCCCAACCATCCAGCCAGTTCCTAACCCAGCAAAGAGTGCTCCTGTCCAAGCCCCAGGCTGCCAGCTTTTCCAGGAGTGTGCTGCGGGAGACAGTGTCAAAAGCCTTGCTGAAGTCCAAATAGACAACATCCACCAGGCATGTCACCTGGTCATGAAAGGAAATCAGGTTGGTCAAACACGACCTACCCCTCCTAAACCCGTCCTGGCTGGGTCTGATACCCTGTTTGTCTTGCATTTTGGCCACAGTAACCCCCTGCAACCTTACAGGCTGGGGATGGTGTGGTTGGACAGTGCCCAGGCAGAAAGGGACCTGGGGGCAATGATGACAGCAGCTGAACATGAGCCAGCTGTGTGCCCTGGTGGCCAAGAAGGCCAACGGCATCCTGGCCTGGATCAGGAATGGTGTGGCCAGCAGGAGCAGGGAGGTCATTCTTCCCCTGTACTGGGCACTGGTGAGGGGACACCTCACCACCTTGAGTGCTGTGTCCAGTTCTAGGCCTCTCTAGTTTAGGGAGGACGTTGAGATGCTTGAGCGCATCCAGAGGAGGCAACGAGGCTGGTGAGGGGCTTGGAACACAAACCCTGTGAGGAACCACTGAGGGAGCTGGGGTTGTTTAGCCTGGAGAAAAGGAGACTCAGAGTGACCTTATCACTCTACAACTGCCTGAAAGGTGGCTGTAGTCAGGTGGGGGTTGGTCTCTTTCTCCAGGCAGCAACTGACAGAATGAGAGGACACAGTCTTAAGCTGCACCAAGGGAAAGAGAGGTTGGATATTAGGAAAAAGGGTTTTTTGAAAGAGTGATAAAGTACTGGAGTGGTCTGCCTGGGGAGGTGGTGGAATCACCATCCTTGGATGTGTTTAAAAAAAGATTGCATGTGGCCTTCAGTGCCATGGTTTAGTTGAGGTGTTAGGGCATGGGCTGGACTAGATGATCTTGAAGGTCTCTTCCAACCTAGTAATTCTGTGATTCTGTGATTCTGTAAATATGAAACACAGGAGGTGCCATTGGAATACCAAGAAACACTTTTTTTTTCTGTGAAGGTAACTAAACACTGGCACAGATTGCCCAGAGAGGCTTGGGAGTCTTCATCCTTGGAGAAATTCAAAAACCAATTGGACATGTTCCTGGGCAGCCAAGCTGAACAAGCAGGTTGAACCATACCATCTCCAGAAGTCCCTTTGAACCTCAAAAACTCTGTGGATCTGTGAAACAGCAATATTAGTAAGTATAAAATATTAAAATCATATGGCTATTCATATTAAACTACTGAATCTGCCAGGGAGTTCAGCAATGTTTCTGAGAAAGAAGAAGGGCTGCTCTCTGTTCAAAGGGAGTTGTCAGCCATGTTTTTGACATGACCAATACTGCAGTGCTCTGTGCAAACTATTCTTTTATGAGGATTGTCTTCCACTGGAATTGGTCTCTTCTTGAGGTATAGATGGGTGAAATCATAGCTGCCATCCACCAACATTTTCTTTAAGATGTCTCAGCATGGCAGAATACCCCAGAGCAAGTGTGTTATATGACTAGGCATCTATCTCATGTCCAAAGATAATTGTTCAGCTTTGATGCATTTATGTGGGCAGATATTCTTAGCTGAGCTCACAAACACAGCTGTATCCAGACAACATGAATTTTATCCCAAGGAGAAAACAAGTTTTTGGTGTGTTCATAACAGCTATGGACTCCTCAGTTTACACCTCTCCCTAACTTCTGCTCTGTGCTTGTGCAGAGCAGGTCTGCACTGCAAACACCTCAATGAGCCACTGCCATGGTACTCAAGCCATCCGTGCAGCATTGCTAATTTGTCTTTCTTTTTACATGAGCTTGGAAACCTCAGTACGTGGAGTTATCACACCTGGTTGCGTCTAAACCCAGGTTTACATGGATGCCTCTTTATTACACTGCAATCCATACAGCAGATTTCCCCAGCTGTGCATACAGCATGCCCTTGCTGCTGGCCAGGGTTGGTGTTCTGCAAGGAGTCTGCTTTGCCATTGAAAGAGTATAAGACAATTCTGACCTATCCAAAATAACTAGATAGGAAGACAAAAGATAGTATTTATTGCTAATCATTAACAGAATGAGCCCCAAAACCCTGCAGTTTTCCATTGTCCAATGTGGAAGATTTTCCATCGCCAATTAACCTTGTAATTTTATTCTTATCTAAACAGAAAGAGTCCGGACGATGAGGGAAAAAAACCACTTTTATCTTGGGCTTTACCCCAAGGCAGTGTTACCAAATAAAATAAATACATTGTATACAAAGACATTGAGATTTAGGTCCAGACAAAAAGAAGACATAGACAAGATTTAGATGGGTCTGCATGAAGCTGCAATTCTAAAAATTACTCTTTTTCTGCCTCCAAATTTGGAAGATTCAACAGGATTAAGCTGTAATTATTTCAAGGCATATACAGATATACATAGATATAGATATATAGATAGTATATAGATACCTATATACAGATATATGTGCCTAGAAACACACACACATATATAAAGAGATACATATACAGACTTTACAAACTTGAGCAGCATCACATTTGACTCAAAGAGTGAGAACAGAAAGTGAGGGTCCCCTTCCCTCCCAGTGTGGATTCTCATGGCCTTCCTTGGCATGGAGTGGGCAGCCCACACCAAACACCAAAGAGAAGTTTTTTTGAGAAAGTCCTTCTGTATTTGACACAAACACATTAAGGTTATTTGGAATTTGTGTATCCTGTGTGAAATATATCCTTATTTAATAGTGAAATTTTGTCCTTCTGCATTTTCAATTTTTAAGATATAAAACGTACCAGGCATTTGTGAGATGGCAAGTTGATGACAGTCTAACAAGATAATGTACAGACAGAGAGGGGAGAAGAGATATAAAGATATAATGCTGAATATCTGTGTGTTTGACTCCACGCTGAGCTCTAACATTTTGTTTCATGCTTTAATCTTTGCTTGGTATCTCACTTGTTATTGTAACTTTGCCTAATTTTTCTCTCTCTTTTCTTTCTTTATGCTATTTCTTCATATAAATACAAAAAGCACAGCAGTAAGCATTAAAAACAGAGAGATCAGAATGACTTCGGTTGGCTTACAGCAGGGATGAGTTTTCTCCCTCCCCATAAGCAGAGCAAAGGAGAGAGAAGATGCAAGGAATGGATTTCTTTAATCAGATACAGACTTCTCACATTCATGCAGTTTTAAAATCATCGAGGCCACACTGTTTATCTGTCCACTCTTCCTCATTGTCCTTTGCACTCACCATCAATGCCCCGGTTTTCTTGAGACATACTTTATGTCACATTTCAATGACTGAGAATTGGTTTTCTTGGTGCAATTCATTGACTAAGAAATGAATGTTAGTGGCACAGCTCTCTATGGATTTACGTGTTACTTTGGAGAGCAGACATGAAACTTTACAAAGATGGCACAATAGCATTACAAACCTACCTGGCAGCAGTAGTTTTCCAGCTTGAAATGAACAAGAGCAGTGAATGAGGCCCTGAAGTTTAATGACCTGAGTAGGCAAGGGAGAGTGAGTGTATGCAAGCCAGGAACTGGTTGCCTTGACAGTCAGTGAAAGTCAGATCAAAAGGCTGATTGAAAACCATGGCTTTTAGAAGCAAAGATGGGAAACAACATCTTTCTTTTCTAGCTCTGGAGTTGGGAGATAGCTATTATACAGATAGAGAGTAGTTTGAATTCTCCCTACTACCTCTGTGCACCTGATCAAACAGGCGGTAATTGAAAGGCTGATGTACCATCAGGCTTCCTGTGTGATACAAACCTGATAAAAATTGTTGCAGCTGAAACATCTGAAAGCACAAAGCTTAGAAGAAAACAGATTCCAGGAAGGAAAAGTGAGGCAACACAAAAAGAGTCCTAATCCAGGGACCCTGTCATTTTGGCATGCATGGACTTCAGAGGAAGAACAAGGGGAAGAGAGAAATTGTCTTTTCTCCAAACATGCCTTGGATGGGCTGCACAAAAACACTAAAGAAGACACACTTCCAACCTCACCTTTTCTTTAATATAATCTTATCCCACTACACTAGTACATAAACCCCATGTATCTCTCTCTTATTAGAAATCCCCTCTCCATCCAGGATGATAGTCTCCTACCTGCTACTCTGGAATTCCTAACATACCCCAACCTGCCTCCCTTGCTTCAGCAGCTGGAATTCCATAGCTTATCTCTCTCCACAGTAGCAGAGTAGAGAAAAGAGGTCTGTCAGCTGCTGGCCTGCATGCAGGGGATCAGCAATCACACCAAAGTGGTACACTAAACCCTAGCACCCCATGAACCAGCCTTGGAGATTTTAAAAACCCAACTGGACAGGGTCCTGGGAAACCTGCTGTAAGTGACCCTGCTAGATGATCCTGGACTTGGACTGGACGATTTTCTGAGGTCCCACCTCAACCTTACTGTGATTATATAAGCCCCTAAGTCTGTAAGAGGTGAGAGGAATTATGAAACTTAACTGCCCTGATGCTTTAAGTTTTAGCTTTCATGTTTTTCAGATTCTGTGCTGCCTAGGGGTGTAGTTCTGAGCCTCATATTAAGTGTTAATAAGCTCTTTTCACAGAGTAGGTAGACAAAACAAATCCGTTTCCTGCTGAAGACCAAGGACAGCGGGTACAAGTTTTCAGGCCCAAAAGCATAAACAACAGAGGACTGAAGAGAGAAAACAAAAAGGATGGGACTTCATAATCTGAAGCTGTAATTGGACAATTAAACCCCGATATGCAAATGGACCAAAACTTATAAAAGTGACCTAATGACTGGGTATCCATTTTGTGACCATCTTAAGTCCATCTTGGGTGTAGCCCTGGCCAGGCTCTTGTACTGCCCAAGGTGTATCCTTGAAGGCCTTTTAATAAATATCTACTTTATTTTCTTAGCTCTGTCCAGTCTCTGTTCCAGGACAGCCTTCCCAAGGCATCACCCTGTTGAGAGTCATGGAGGTAGAATTTGAAAGGTATCACCAAGTACCAAACCTGGTTTTTAACCACTTGAGCATATTTGGTGCCTAAATGAAGCCTCTCTGCAAACCTTGGTCAATTTTTCTTTTGAGAAAAGGCAGACAGGAGAAAACATTACCTTCTCTGATGCAATTGGCCAAGGGCCAGTGACTGTCCCATAGCCCCCAGTGACTGTCTTGCTCCTGAGCAGCAAGAACAAGATGCAGGGATCTATGGGCAGTGGCATGAGGAATTATGTAAACTGATGGAATGATGGGCACATACATGGGGACAGGTGAAAAGCTGGAAGCAAAATTCCAGTTTTGTCAGCACAAAGAATTCTGACAGCTTTAGACAACAAAAGGTAAGTCACTACTGCATCTCCAGGGCAATATGAGAAAGTCAGGCTGCTGTCTGTGTTCATTAGGAAAATTAACTCTTAAACATGCCTGCTATGAAAAGTATACCCACTGTAAAGTGAAAAGGAGAAAATTATTTTAGTAAAGAAGCCAGTAATTCTATTTAAGGGATGGTATATTCATATCCCCATTATAATCTGCTCTAGGTAAAAGAAACAAAAGTGCTGCATTTTCACTGAGAATGTTGTCAAGACAACTTTTAGTGCAGCTATTTTGAGAAATCTGTAATACCATGCAATTAAAAAATACATGATTTAATATACTTCTACATTGCATCCACTTCCACAGCTTTATCCACTTAATCCACTTTTCAGCTTTACAGCAATTTCAGCGTTGACAGCCGTTCTGATTTTGTGTTAGCAGCAATGTGAAATATAGAATGTGATCCCTGATAGTTTCTGTCACCACTGGGGAGGGCTGTGTTGTTTATTTGCAGTGATCAGAGGCTGATGGAAACCCATGGCATGGCCAGCATCCACTGGGCTGGGCTGGACCACCACAGGCTATTCGGCAGGTCAGCTTTGCAAAGTTAGTCTTACAGGGCCTGCCTCCTAGTTTATGTTGTTCTTTTGCTTTTGATTTTATTTTGATTTTTAAACCATTATGTTGGAGAGAGCACTTGAACACTAGAAAATTGTTCTTTGTCTGGAGCCATCAGAACAGTGAAGGGATATGCTTATCCTGACATCCTGGGGACTTTGAAGGGGCTCGGAATAACATCTATGTCATTCAGGAGGCTATGAGCACATCTAACAAGAATTATATAGGATGAGCGTGTTTTAGATAGTAAAACATCGTGGCTATATTAGCCTGGATTGAACACAACCTTTTAAGAAGGCATGCCAATAGACTGGAATAGAAGCCTCACCCAACTTGCTGTCATACTGCTGGCAGCATTACCAGCTCTTCAAGCTCTGTCATCAGGAAGGTGACTAACATAACTGACAGCCTGGCTCAGAGATTCATTGCTGTTAATTTAATTTTGGTCTTACATTTTTTCTTGCACAGTCTAGCAATGAAGCCACTGTGCTGCTGACCCAAGTACAAGCCAAGGAATAAACTATGGCAACAGAAAGTGCTGCTGAGCTGTAAAACTCTCATGCTAGAGACTGGGCTGATGGCACTATTTTCATAAATAAAAGTAGTCTCCCTGATCCCATTACTTCTCCGTCCTTAACAAATTATATCAGATTATTTGAACAAAGGGAGAGATATTCTTTGTGTTTCATAGCCCAGAGACAAATATAGTGGGAAAAACAAGAGCTCTCCATCACTGACAGAGAAGAAGGGAAATCAAATTACAAGGGAAAAAGGTGATCAAAAGCAGGTTGTATAATGTGAGTTTCCCCATACTGCTGTAGGCCAAAATTCACTTGTAACATGGGACTGTGTCTAGTGGAGGAATACATTGCTCTTCCGTAAGAATTCTGGGAAGTGGTGCATGTGACCTGACCCCATATTACTTGGCCCTGGAAAGCTCAGGTGAGTTTATGACATGCCCAGTGGCACACTGCAGTCGTGCCAGCATGTCTGCTCCTAGGTCTAGCAGATCCAGGCAGAGTTTTCCCTTTGCAACCCAGGAATATCTACATTAAAGATTATTATAAGCTTTCTCTTCCTCATTTTACCACTTTGTACTGTCTGGCTTTTGATCTCTTCCAAACTGGACTATCCGCTTATCCATTCCACTTCCCCTGAAATCAGTGAAATCAATGTAGTATAAGTGGTGGTGAGATTGTACTAGAGATTAAACAAATGCAATGGGTTTTACATGCAAAAATAAAAATCCAGTCCAAGGAACAGCCTGTAATCTAGGATACAAAAACAACAAAAGGGGAAAAAATGGTGGGGGAAAAGGGTACCTCAAAGTGAAGAGCAGTAAAAGACAAAGAGAAGGGCCAGGATAAAGTAACAGAAGCAGCAAGCATACACAGAAACAACACACAAAAAGATACACTGTGTGTCTGGCTAAGACAGCAGTGTTCTACAAGCACAAGGAAGAGGGAAAAAAAGAGGGAAGACAGCATGAAACAAGGATGATAGAAACAGGACAACTGAACAGAGAAATAAAGTTGAAAGCTGAGAATGTATAGTGTTTTTCCATAAAAAAAACCCACAAGCACAGAAAAACGTAATGAAATTGTGTGCTGAATTCATCCTGTTCAGGCTCATTTTCCCAGCAGCAGTGATTACTGCAGCAACCAGAAATGGGAGAGCTCTCAAGGTCATCTCATCTGACTGCCTGCAGAGCAGAGCTTCTCAGAGCCAATAGTGTCTTTTATTTGATTCCCCCAGCTTTTAATAACAACTAAATATAAACCAAGCTGTTGGCAATATGAGTTATGTTCTCTGTAAGCAGTAAAAGCATGTGCTTGATGGTACATTGTGGAGGTGAGGGAAGTTGTAAGGTGCAGAGAGTGTGTTAGCAAGGACAGAAATTAGAATGGTGGCCTGTTTTGAGAGAGGCGATGCTGGTTTGTCTGTCCTTCCACAATTCACTCAAGAGGACAGGCCCCAAGGAGCTCTGCAAAGCTCTGCTCTCGCAGAGCCCAGTCCTCTAACGTGAGACTAGACCAACTCCTCCATTTTCTGTTCTTTGGTTCTCATTGATCGTGGGCTGCACAGATAGTAAAACTCTCAGCTGCATATGGTGTGTTGTTGAATACACACCAGGATGCCTGGGACATTCTGGCTCTGCTGCAGGTATTTCATTACAGAAGTTTGAAAAACACTATTATAATGTAATAAAATACAGCCCTGCTTTCATCATGCATCATTCTGCATGGAGAGTTAAACAAGAGGAACGCTTAGGAGATCATTAGCACCACAGAGCAAGTGATCTCGTCTAAGAGGAGAAATAAAACTTGTAACAGTCCAGTGACTTTAATGCAAGTTTGTTGAAAACCAGATAGGAGTAATTTGCTCTGAATCCAATGGGGATGTGTCACAGCTGAGCCCTGTGCAGAGCCCACAGCCCCACTGTGCTAACTTTCAGTGTGAATAACGGTGTTAAGCTTCAAGATTTGTTTCTTGATCATCCTCTAAGTGCACCACTGACTACACTGAAATGTATTTTAGAAGTAAGTTAGAAATAGATCTACCCATGGCTTAGATTTTTCTAAGGAACATAATTGCATTTTCTGGGCTTCCTGTTTGCTTGAGCAATAGAAATTTCTGGATCAGAGTATGGCACTTAGCCATGTAGTTCACTAGATGCAGTACATCCAACATTGCCTAACAAGACTGATCTTTTGTATGGGAACATTGCTAAATATAACTCGGCTTCTGTTGGTGTCCACAGGACAAAAACAAGTAGCTCCATATCAGCTGGATATCAAAGAAAACAAGGAGGCAGAGAAAACAAACCTGACAAGAGGGGAGATATCTCCTGAAGCCCATCCCCAAAAGGGAGGGGGTGGGATACCCTGTGAGGGGATCTCAAGACACACAAGCCAAACCACACACATTGCTTTGACAGCTCAGTTTTTAACAATCCCTGAGAGGCTGGCACCCCACGTCAATCTCTGTGCCCCAGGTCAGGGGAAGAGGATGGTAGGAGGTGACCCCTCTGCCCAGGGGCGGCTTCACTGCCTGCAGCCCTTCCCCCTGGGTTGCAGGTACTCTGGGGCATCTCTGATGCCCCAGTGAAAGCAGGACAGGGCCCAGCATCCACCTGGCTCAAGGCAGTCAACCTCCACCACAGGTATGTCTGTGCCTGAGCTGCTCAGGCTGGGCTCTCCTTACAGCCTGCAGACACATAGCCAATATAATGAACCAGACTGGGCTCTGTTTCACCTTGTCCTGGAATCAATGTCTAAAATTGTTCAGATGAAGGAAACCCTGGACATACATTTGTTTCCCAGGTGACAGTATAGAGAAATAAAAGGGTCTGGACTCCTCTGTCTGCTATAAGGGAGTTCAGATCTGCTCTAGCTGTGTATATCATGGATGTGTCAAGTTATCTGAGACAAGTGTGATGCCAAATGCTTTGTCTGCACAGCTGTAGCTTGGGGACCCGCTGATCACCACCCACAGATTTAAATCAGACACCCTTTTTCTAGCTGGGACAGCCAAGAATTGAGCAAAGGAATGCAGAGGGCTTGGCATGGGATCCAAAGGCAAAACAGTCCACACTAGGGATCCCTCAAAAATGAGATGAGAAAGCCTTTTTTTCTGGAGAAGATGGAAGTCAAAGCACAGAGATCTCTCCTCTCTCTGGTTTTTGCAGCAAAGTAGGAGATGGGGGGGAGGGGGGAAGTATTTTGTGCTGTGAGATTGGCTCATTTGGTCAGAGAATGGTGCTAATAATGTCAAAGTTGTGGGTTCAGTTCCTGTGTGGGCCATTCTCCTAAGAGGTGGACTGAATGATTTTTGTGGATCCTTCCCAACTTCCTTTCCAACTCAGAACGTTCTGGTTAGTCAATACATTGAACCTGAGGCCCGGCTAACTAGGCTGTGCATGGGTAAACCACATGTGAAACACGCAGTGTTTGCTTAGATACTTTGTTTTCTGAGGGCGCTCGCTGAGCATGGCCGGGTTTGCCTTGCCTTAGTCCTCAGCCCCCTTTGAGCCGGCTCAGATTGCAGCTCACTGACCCCACCCCACACCCCTCTGAGGCCACTTCTGATTCATTACCGGGCCAGAGAGAATCTCAAATGTAGAAATTAGTCCATGGCGCATTAAGTGAGTTTCCTACATAAAGCATGGTGCATTAAGGCTTGTTACTGTCACTGGTTTCTAAAAGCAGCTAAACTGAAGCTCCAAACTGTTTCACATATTATTATTAGGAAATCATAACTTTTCCCCCATCGTTTTGGCACTCCTCTTCCTTTTCTGCCCTCCCATGAAATTCTGTTTTCTAAGCTGATTTTATTGGTTTCTTCTGTGAACCTGTCTTGCTACTGTCACTGGTTTTGTTTATTTGACCATCGCAGAGAAAAGAGCAGGCACAGTCTTTTCTTCCTCCCTGCAAACACTATTTATATCAGTGTTGGAGGAGAAGTATCACGTCCTCTCACAGCACTCCTCAGGACTGAGGGCTCCTTGGAAGGCAGGTCTCTAACTCAGGTTCCGGGGGCCTGGTGAGTGCAGATGAGCTCAGGTCTGTCAGACAGACCTTTTCGGGCCTGTCCTGGTCTGGGCATGTATTGCACATCACCTGGGAATGATCTGTCCTGGGCTGGGCACCTCGCCTGGGAATGAACCCGCTGCCGCTTTCCCTCACCCTTGCTCCATCCCGTTCAGTGAGCTCCCAGCCTCTTCTCTGCGCCGGGGGTCACGGGGGCAGCACTGACTAAAATGCGAGGATCAGCTCTCTGCCCCTTCCTTTGCTGTCGATGGTGAGAACGGCCCGGCGCTGGGATCTGCTGGTTCGCCACGAGATGGTGGTAAATGCAAGCGCTGGGCTGGAGCTGCCTTCGAGCGCCCACTGCCCTTTCCTCCCGAGCCGGCCGTGCTCCTTCCTCTTCCCTTCCCTTCCCTCCCGAGCCGGCCGTGCGCAAGCCGTTCCCCATCTCTACGGGCGCAGGCAAATACCTTCAGCACACTCTGTTCTCATTAGCGCTTAATTGTCTTCCTTCCTACCTTCTTTACCTCTCGGTGTTACAGTGCCTGCCCTGCACCTTGCCCTCCCTCTTGGCCCCTATTCCCAGTACTACCAAGCCTCCCTGCTGCGGGAGCCAGGGCCTCGCTCAGGGGCCGCTTCCAGTCGAGTTTCCCACACGCGCTGTCTCACGCCGCGCGTTGAAGAGATGGCGGCTCCCAGCAGTGGCTGCGCCTGGGGCTTGTTTGGGCAAAGCGGGATTGTCTGCAGAGGGCAGGTGGAAAGAGTCCGTCACAGCCCGGGCTCCCCAGCGCCCTGGCACAGGACTCGTGAGGGAACATCTGTCCTACAGAAAATGCCTTCTTAATATGCATTGGCTGTCTTGGAGTAGCCGCTGTCACAAAAGCCGTGCTTGCCGGGCAGCTCGGGTTTGAACCTTTATTCTAAACCACACGGAAACATCTGGGATTGACTTCTTTGCAATGAAAAGCAGCGTGTGCCTTCTGTATTTGTGGCTTGATGAGGGAAAACACTAGATAACGGAAAGAATAAACTAGCAGTCCTTATGCCCAAACACCCATGCATTCCCAGTGTGCTGGTATGCTTGCTGCGGGCACGAGAGGCCCGCGCTGGCCAGAGTGCCAGGGCAGATGGCAGGAGGGGCACGGCCACACTCCCGCAGCGTGCTTGGCATCAGCATATGCGTGCTGCTGGATAATAACTACCCCCTTACAGCTCTAGCCCCCTGGGTTACAAACTGTCACAGCTCTCTGGTCCTCCTGTGTGGCTCAATGTAAGAGCTTCTCCCAGGACAGGATCTATGCGTGAAATGTTCCAAAAAGCTGAGCTAGCTCATGTCACTGCAGGGCAACTGGCATTCAGCCCCAGGCTCCTGCCTCCAACAGAGACTGAGCTTGCAGGGATGGAGTGTCACCCACTGGTGACTGTGGCTTGCTGAGAGGACAGGTGAGTTGGAGTTCATTTTCAGGGAAGAACTTAGCTGGTACCCCAGTGCTCAAGGCTGAAGTTTAGTCAGTGATGACAGCAGAAATAAAAAAGGCAAAATACACAGAGGATGGAGCCTCATGGGACTGTGGTAGCTGAGTGCCTTGGGAGTGGATATGAGCAAGGGGAGGCTTGTGTCAGACAATGTGTAAGCATCCACACTGCATGTGTCAGCTGGGCCCAAATTCTGGGGTTTAATCCAAGATGCTGGCTGAGCTCTTGCTGTTGTGAACAAATTACATCTTAACAAACACAAGCCTCTTGGCTCATACTTGCCTCTTGACTGAGATCTCTGCTGTTTGTCCGAAGCTGCTCCTTTGGCTCTGTTCCTGTGCAAACTCAACAGAGTCACTGAGGTGGCAGGTGGTGTAAGAGAAACTCTTGGATCCAGAACAGAAAAGGATATGAGGCTTGGCAGAGTGCTGGGGTCTTACAGCTCTGCCTCTCACAACCAACTCGCACAGCAAGAAGATGCAAACTCCAGCTGCCCTGGCAGGCCAGCTTGTCTGCAAGGCTAATGAGAATGCTGAAACTCCCAAAAATGAATCCCACGAGCTTGAACATTCAAGGTATGTGGCTATTGCTAATATGTAGTTCTGGCATATTGTATGACTGAAGAGCTGTGTGCTGTAGGGTCCTCTTCATGACAAGAATCACTTCTCTTTTCAATTAAAGCCTGCATTATTTCCTTCAGCCTTAAAGTCTCATGTTTCTAATTCATTTTATAATCAAATTGTCAAAACTCTTTCAGGAAGAAGTTAGAAATATCAGCCAACCAGTTTGGTTATAGCAACACTGACCCCACCTGGGTGGCAGGACTGATTCCAAGCACTTGAGACACATCAGTGCTGGACGATGAAGGTACACTTAGGAACAGTGTTAGAAACTGATACTCAGTGAACAAAACACAGTATTTGCTTACACAAGGAAACAAAACACTTAGATGGTCTGCACGACTTAGCTACTCTCTGCTTCAGCCCTTTGGTTTAGTTAAACCTTTTTAACCTCTTTTGTATAGCCAAGCTTCCTAGACATATTACTGGGTTTGGCTCAAGTAGCCAGACTTCATTACATGGAAAGCAAATCTGAGATATGTGCAGCCATAAAATGGATTCACTCAAGACATCCAGTTAAAAACAAAGACTGATCCAAACCACAACCAATCCCACATCGATCCTTGAGTCCAAATTTTCTCAGAGTTTGAGGCTGAGGGAGGGAAAGATGCAAGCTTACATACATGGCTGATAGTGCAACCTAAGTTTTGTACTGCCCGATGCATCTTGCCTTCTCAATCTTGGGTTTATTTATAATTTTTATATATATATTATTATTACTTTTGCCCAATTAGAAAATATTTAAGCCACACTTTGCTTGCCAGGTGTGTATTGAAAGCTGGGTTTTCTTCAAAGTTTCATCCAAAACAGTTCATGTTTCTGAGAGCACCTTTTTTTCTTAACCTAATCATGGCCAGATTGAAAACAAACAAAAACTCACTTTCCCTACCCAGTACTCTGGACATCCTTGAAAAGCAGTGGTGTTTTTTTTTCTTATTGCAAGAGGGACTTGGAACTGGACAAAATTTAACCTTGCTGTTGAGATGGACTTTTTATACTCACAGTGAAAATTTGGCCAATTCATAGAGCTTTGGATAAAAACCAAGCCAGCTGCAGTTCCCATGTGCTTGCCAGAGGCCAGCTAGAGATTGCAGGCTTTGTTCTCTGGTGAATTCATGAGCATGGGACATGCTCCAGGGCCTGGAGTGGGACTTCCCTAGAACTTGAAATTCCTAAGTGCTTCAGGCCAAAGCAGCTTTAAATCCAGATACTTGAAAGTACAGATTTTTAGTTTGTTTTTTTTAAACTGTTTGTTTCCAGTCTACATGAAGGACATCAGTTGAACTGCATTCAGAGGAAGTGAAACATGCAAGAGAAGGAGATAATTTGGAAAAGTAGATTTGGAACAGACAAAAGGAATCCTGGTAGTGAGCTGGAGGAACCTGAAGTGTGTGAACACTGAGGTGGAAATCAGGGGTTGAAGAGGAGACTGAAGCACAGCAAAGCATGGAGGCAACTGGGAAGTGGTGTGTGGGAAAAGGATGTGAAGCATCTCATTTTGGCGCCTCTGCACGTTATTCTGAGCTCATTTAAGAACACTTGAGCTCACTCAGATGGTCTTCCCATCCGTCACTGACTCCTTGGTAAATAAACCTGGCTATGAAGACAGAATCACACATTTCTTTCTGATACTGTCATGGTGAATATTATTAAAAAAGCACCAAAACTTCACAAATTAAAGTGTTGAACAGCTCTAAAATGCAAGGAAGAGCACTGCCATCATATTACAAACAGAAAACCAGAGCCTGGAAGTATTTCTTGATTATTCAATCCAAGAAGTACATTGTACCACATTTAGTGATGTGTGCATGCTCTTTATGTGTTGCCTTCTCCAGCATCTGCAAGTCATAAATTCTTCTGCAAACTAGGCTTAATTTAGGACAGGCATCTAAGGAACAAGGGAAGCTTATAACTGCAGGTGGAAAGATTTGACCTGAGCTGATAAAGAAGAGAGGGATGAGAACCTGGACCCTGACAGACCCTTATTTGATTATTTTATGGCATCATTTTATCCCAGAATTACTCCAAACTTGGAGGGTTGAGGAGGACTCCTTCCTGTCTGGGATGTCATATAATTTGGAGAGGACTTTTTTTCTTAAACTTCCAATTTGTTCTACTATTTAAAAAGGAATATGAAGTCTCTCTTTACTTCAGCTGAGTCTGGTGTGGCCCCTGGAGACACTGCCTCTGCCATGCACGTGATGCCTCTGCCATTACACGTGGTGTCATCCCTGTGGTGCTGCCAGTGCCCACCCTTGTGCTGAGACCCGCTCTTCAAACAGGCGCGTGGTTGTGTCACCATGACTGCATGACTGCAGCTCTGTGTTGGCCTGAGTTCCCATTCCTGCCTTCTGCAGGGCTAATTGATGGACTGCCCAGGCTTTATCACAGTGCCCAGCATCCCTGGTGATGGCACACGTCCCTGTTCACACCTCTGCATTCATACGTGTTTGCGCTGCCAAGAATAATTGTTAGTTTTAAACTGGCTCTGAAAGCAGCAGCCGGCATTCCAAAGGGATACACAGGATGAGCCAGCGACAGCAGCCACTTGGCACTTCCAGCCCTGTGGTGCAAAAGGGGATGTGTTCTAAGCACTGAGACTTCTTGAATCTCTTGTGACTTTGTCAGGAATACAACTGACAGTATCAGGATACGTACGCACAATCTCTTATTACTGTTTAAACTTAGAAAACAATACCATATCCTGTGCCAACAGTACTACTATGGGTTATGAGGAGTTATTTTTCAGCTCTTTGGAATACCTTTCCTTTTCTGGACAATAAAAACACCATTTCTTCAGCAACTTCCATTTCTCTGTTTTAAACAGCTGTGTGAACCAGGTTATTCACCTATGACTACAACCAAGCCCTAGCTACGAGTGTGGGATTCCAGGAAGAAGTATTTCTGCATTTTGATTTATCTCCCCTGGCTATAAAAACAGTGTGTATTTTTCAAGTCTTTTTAATATTCCTCAGTATGTGACCATACAATTGCAATCCTTTGCGATAAACAGGAATTTATTAAGGCATCCTGATGTCAAACCAACTTTTTTTTATACCTTGTATGACAAAAATGAAGATTTCGTAGTTTATAGAAGCCAAAAAATACTCATAGATTATACAATTAGAGGCAAAATTTTATAGCCTGTTTATCATGCAAGACTTTAAAAGGCTTGGGTGCGAACTAGCATAAAGGCAATGCCCATTTTCTGGACGTATAGTGTTTCTGCCATATGTGCAATAGGACACTATAGGAGATGCAAATGGCTGCTAAACCGTGACAGCCTTAACCAGTGACTGTAATGCATACACCATGAGAAGCAATTTAACTTAATACCTCCAGTTCAGGTTTCAGCCTTGAGAAATCTGCATATTCTTCTATTTGTGCTTGATGTTGTACAGCATTTGATACTTTTTGGGATCATTACAGTGTCAACTCTCCCATCTTGGCCAGCTTGAAATTAAATTCTGTTTCCCTTGTGGTCCCAACTGGATGAAGTAGTTGCAGAGCTAAATAAGGCCAGGGTCTGATTATATCCAGAAATTCAAAACTGCTTTGGCAATTTCAGCCTTTGTGAGCCTTTCCCCTGAAGAAGACAGGGAAGGAGGGTCTTGGTGCAGAGCATGGGACACAACAACTGTAGTGGTGACAAGATCTGCTGGTGCCCATGGTGTGCCAGACTCACTCCTAACACGGAAAGGCACTTCAAAAATATGGCACTTCAGGGTGGAAGCCTTCCCCTATTCCTCTCTCTGTAACCTCTGCCTGCAGACTGGAGTGAGCTGTGGCCATGTCTGGTTTCACCTTGCTCCTAGGGCAGTTCAGAAATGCCCCAGGAGCAAAGCTGAATGCAGACATCCACATACCCAACCAATGCCTTTGGCATCAGATAGTCATGCTGGCCCTATAGATCTTCAAATCTTTTCCAACCTAGCCTGGTGAAAAGCAGCACTCGGGACTCCCTAAGGACATGGAATGGTGGGAATAGTATCTCTGGTCTTTCTCAGGCCAGGAGTTGTTGAGACTGTATCTCCTACTTTTCCTCCCAGTGACTGGGTTTTGATGCCCTAAAGCAGGCATAACCCTGCAATTCGTAGCTCATCCATGCTTCAAAGCACCAATGAAGCCCAGCCTACCCTATGGAGAGAACAGCACATCCTGGTGGATGTGGTGCTTGCAAACAAGCCAAGTGAGTTTTAGGACCCACCCCTCTGAAACCATTTGTACTGGCAGCCTATGGTGATGCCTCTCACAGGCTGTGATGGTGGGACTGGGATTTGAGGGGCCTGTTTTCTGCAGAGGTTTTGTGGGGAGCCCAGAAGTTCTGACCAGCAACTCTGTCACTGCACAGCCAGAAAACTGGCAGTAACTTCTGCCCCTGAACATCTGCATCCTCTGTAGGTTCTCTGGGCCTGTCAGGCAAACAGGTTGAAATGGCTCTGGTTTGAATTAGTCACACAGGGAATACAAACAAAGGCATCAAAATGACCTTCAAAAACTGAGTTCCCACAGAAGATAAAAGGCTGTGGAATAGTTTGTACAAGCCTAACTAATGGAGCTTTCACATCACAAATATGACCCAGGAACAAGTCACTGTTTTTCAGGGGAGTGTCTGGCCTTTGCCTTTACTCAAGGCCATGCCAAGTGCAAGAACCAGGCTCTGGCACAGGCAGGAGGGAGGGAGATCCATCTCAGATGTCCAATATAGACAATTCACAGAGTAGTTTGGTTGGAAGGGACCTTAAAGACCATCTAGTCCCAAGCCACCTGCCATGGGCAGGGACATGTTCCACTAGACCAAGTAGCTCAGAGCCCAACGTCCTCTCTTTCAACAGCAACGCCTCCTTCCAGGCCACCAGCAATTGACCCCTGCCTTTCCTCTGGCATCTGCCCGCCAAATGCCAGTCCTCTAAAGGAGAACATATTAGAAGGAGGTGGGTGGCAGTGGTCTGTCAGCAGTGTATCAGGCTGAACACAAATAGGGAAATTCTTCAATTCCAGAAGAATGAAGTAAACCCACGATTTGCATCAGTCTGAAAAGTGCTGAAGGATTCATTAGAAAAAAGAGACCGCAGTCAGCCGAGGGTAAGGCTGCAAATCTGGGACTGAAACCGGACAGGTATCATTCACCATGCTGACAGGGAAACTGGTCCTCACACAGAAAACAAATTTTCCCTGGAATCAGTCAGATGTGGTCATGTCTGACTGGAGCTGATGTTTCTAATCTTTGTTTCAGATTATTGTTGCTTTTCCTTCTCTGGACGTGCTGTGTTTTACTTGTGTGACTTTTGCTATTATACAAACTAAAGTAGCAATTTCTTTTGTCTTATGGTCAGCAAATTGCACAGCACACTTCACTGGGAGCAGAGAGCTCCAAACTGATGGGACAGGCAAGAACATGAAAATGAGGGCAAGAGAAACCTCACTGTGTTTGCTCCAAGCCCTGCCACCAGAGCCACTCTGCTAAAAAGTGACCTAGAATTGCAGGTTAGGACCAAACTCTGGTTTCCATATTTAGATCGGAAAAGCATTTATAAAGCAGGTGTCAAGACCTTGAGCCTGTTAGCTGGTTTTCTACCACATAGTTGAATTTTCTGTCATTAAGTGTTTTTTTTTATTTGGAGGTGGTGACAAGAAAAGTATCTTTTTTCACTTTTAACATTAAGCCAAAAATCCCAAACCTGCACATGGTCCTCTTCATCATCCCAACACAAAAGTTACCTCTCTCTCCCTTGAAGTAAGTATATACCTTCTCTGCATGCTAAAATACCAAAACAATCAGGGGCCAACTTTTAAGTACTAAAAGAAGTTTTATAGGTGTGCTACATTTGACTGAAAGGAGAAAAAAACAAGTATTACAGTGAAATGCTTCAGAGGAGTTAGCAAAGGACTGCATCTGGTGGAGCCTCTCGTGTCCCCCTCAGTCATTTCTTCGCTTCAGTATCATGCAATGTTTTGTCACTTCACTTTTTGTGTTCTCCATCAAGTAAGTTAATGTTTGCTTAGCTGAATTCCTTCCCCAGAAATAAACACAAGCATGTCATTGTAGAACTAGCATTTAGTGGTGGTCTTGCAAGTTTTACACACAGCTTGTGCCTAGAGTGGTACTTGTGGGAGGGAAACAGCTCTTGTCAGGGGCACTGGTACAGCTGGCAAAGACAGTTTTTGAACATAAAGGTCCTTCTGAGATTTAACACACCACTACAACTTTGATGGCATTGCTACCAAGATATGCTTCAGATACCTCTACCCTGCCCCTGGGTCGGTCCACACTCTGCCAGTGCTGTCAGGCCAAGGCCTATTGCCACTGAGGCCAATTTCTGGACAGAAGCTGGTCCTACAGACTAATGAACATCATTACCAAACAGCAAATGGTGTAGGTGCTCAAGGGTGAAAAGCTATTGCAGTTCGACTGACCTGGTGGTGTGTTGCATTGGAACAAGCACAGATCAATTCCAATACATTTCTGGCTGCGTGGGAAAAAAAGACAAAGTTGTTTTCTTTCAGTTGACTGTTTAAGTCCTTCCACTGGGGACTTAAAACCACACTTGTAGCCTTCGTTTAAACAGTTCCAAATTACAAACATGAAAGTGCAGAAAAAAATTGAACAAGCAGACAGGACAGAAAAGTTGAATGAGCATTGGCTCTTCTTATTTTAATGAAGAAATATTTCAAGTTAATATCAGTGCATATTTAGAAATAGCATGTGATACTCCCAATGCCAAATACATCAGCAAATTACAGTTTCAAAACTTTATAAATTAATGGTAAGGAAAAAAAAAGATTAACATAGAGAATAAGGTTCAAAATAAACATCCTGTTTGTTTGCCGCACTGTGTCAATTATATTCCTGGTACTTAAACAGCAAGAGAGATCCAATATTTCATGTAATTAGGCTCTCCAAAATAGCAGTTATTTTCCTACAAATGAATTAAGCAGTTTGCATTTATTTTTGATGTATAATTAAACGCTATTCTTAGCTGTTACAAAGAAATTTAGTCATGTCAGAGTGAAACTTCATTTTACGACTGAAAAAACACTAACATAGGAACGCTGCCTTCTGATTATACTCACTGGTAACAGTCAGCTGAGAATAGGAAGAACTACATGTAAGCACATTTGGCTGTTTCATAAAATGGCTTTTTTTTTTTCTTTTTTTTTTTTTTTTTTTTNNNNTTTTGTTTCACAGCCTCATAACAATACTGTTTTTCAACATTGTTCCCAGTCATTGTTTTTAAAATGGTTCATCAACATATCCTGAATCAATCACCGATATAAATAACTCCAGTGACAAAATCCATTATGGAAGGACACAGAACCGCAAACTGAAAGTTGTACTGAATGATTTTAAGGTGGAACTGTAATTCCTCTGTAACACCCTGTTAAAAAAAATCCCAAAACAACCCCACATGGTAAAACCTTTAATTAACTGGCAATGGTGGAATCTGAAAAACTGAGATATAATTTCAAGAGTTGTTTAACTCACAATGGACTCTAAAACAAGACAAATCATACTGAAACTAGAAACAGATGCACATTTAAAGCTTGCAAGTGTGATATAAAAATATTCTCTAGTTTTTAAATTTTGATACAGGGAGTCCAATTCTCTAATGAAAGAAGAGAAAACACATCTTCTTTCCTACCCCATTGCTATACATATAGATGGTTCCCTTGAATCAGGAAATGGCTTTTCCCAATAAATATACCAGCCTTGGGAATCGCAGACTTTCATAGGGTTTGTTGAATTTGCTTTTTAAAGTGTATTTTCAAGCAGGTGAAATACTGGTAGGATATGCATTTCAGTGACTATTATCTACTGTGCAAATCATGTACATCAAACCCATAACTTCAACCTAAGTGCAGTCTGCATGGCCTAGAATGACTCATAATCTAGTGGGATACTACAGCACAAAGATGACTGCCAGCCTATGAAACACCAGGCTAAATCAGGTTAGTGGGAAAGGCACACGCTCCAGATTTAGCAGGAACACCTGAAGGTTCCTCATGACCACTCCTGAAGCTACAATGATTCCATGCACTTCCCAAACAACAAGGTTTGCTTCCAGAAAAATCGTGAGGTAACAGGAAACTTCTGCTTATGGCACATACACATGGAAGGGTGTGAGCTCAGCTGAACACTCGTGATGCGAGGGGGAATTCAGACAACAAGGGAGGCTACAAGGGCTCTGGCCAGAAACAAAAATTCCACATTTCCTTACACTGCACACATTCCTTTTATGCACAAATACCAGGTGCACAAAATAAGCTGTTTGCTCAGTACCATTTAATGTTTTGCATATGTAAAATAATCACCTAATACTGCAATATAATCAAAAATCATGCACTAGATTAACAGAGCTTCTTCCTCATGAACAATAGTTCTCAGGAACATTTTATTCTGCTTCTGGTAACATCTCATGATTTGCCAGCTTACACAATCCCTTTTAAAGAACACAGTACTTAGTGAAAACTGAAGAACTAAATTAAAAACAAAAAAAAAGGAGTTTTGATTTTAGTTGCGAAACAGCTGGGATAGATGCAACTGAGCTGCTGTAATGCACCAAAGAGTAACAAAAATTCAACATGAATATCAGAAGAATAAATATATACCCTAAATTAATCTCTATAAATACATTCACAGGTCCACATAAGACACCCTTATGCATAACTCATAGTTCTTCAAATCTGCAAAGAGATAGATTTTAGTTCATGGGGAAAGCAATTTATCATATAACTTGGTTTATCTGCCATTATTCCAGCAAAAATAAGTAGCAAATTGAAAATCTACATTTATTTTCCCCAGACCAACCACACTGAGGCTTAAGTCACAAAATCTATTATTTCCAATATTCGATCAATAAGGCTTTATTTACACTTTTTTTCTATAAAGTCAGGAAAAAATTTGGTGCAATGTGCAAGAAAAGACTGCACATTTCACTGATTGGAGACTAACATCTGCTTATGGTTTAATGCTAACCCACAGGCAGCCAATTAAAGTTCCATATATCCATGTTTTTACATAGAGTTTTCTTCCAGATTCTGTCAGAAGCATACTAGCAGTCAGGCCACCTAAAAACAGCAATGATGGCAAAGTTTTCTTGAGGCTTAGCTTGGAATGAACACTTTTCCCAGGGAACTTATTTCTTCTTTTAGAATCCTTTGCATCATAAAATTCTATTAGTAACCTATAAGCAGAGAAAAAGGAGATGGTCAAAGTCAGATAGTAGCTTAAGACATTTTAAGCAACCTTACTTTCATCCAGTAACTGCTTCTAACCAAACATTTTTAACAAGTGATCTCATAATACGTAGCAACTCCTCTGTAACAAGTTCAAACAATGAGTACACCTCACAAATATGATGCACATCAAAATACTCAACCTGAACCCTTGTAAGCATTAAGGCCATATTTTCCTTGTGGACCAACTGCAAAAGTGAATATAAAAGTTGACGAGAATTGTTTTCATTCAGCATTTAGCAGAAAAGCCCAGAGCATTGGACAATATTGTAGGGCAAAACAATACACTGAGCACCAAAGGAGGTCCTCCAAAGAAGTACCTTTATAAAATAAACTAATAAATAACAAAGGCTCACAAGACACTGAATATATTGGAAGGTAAACATGCACGAGTAAGATGCTACATCACTGGCTTAGTAGTAACTTTTTTCCTCCTAGTTTTAAAAAACAGTAATAAATGGGTCTGGAAATTCTAAGGTTTTAACTATCTCTAAATTTGCCTGACAGACTGCTTTAGTCCCAGGAAAGATGTTCCAGTGAACAGGAGCTTGCAATGACACATGGATGATTCAGCTTTGTTCAGCTTTACTAGATAACAAAAGGAACAGACACTGGATAGCCTTTTATTTTATGCTCCTTATCTATTTAAATTAAATTCAGACTTTCTATCTTTCAAAAGGAAAGAAAAGAGAAAATTTTTAGTGGTCCTAAATGTCTAAGACACTTCAGTAACAGTGCCATGTTTATAGATAGTCATGTGAACTTCTATATGAAGTCAAGGTTCTCAGGAGAAATGAATACATTTTTTAATTCCGTGGAGTGTGAGACTGGCAGAACAATATTAAAGCAGAACAGAACTGAAGAACCAGGTAAATTTCTGTCTCACTCAAAGTATTCAAGGATTTAGAAGGTAAACAGATTCACCTCCCTTAAGTAGGACTTCAGATCTGGCAGATTAAACCATCATCTCTCAAACAATACTTAAATCCTACATTTAGGCACAAAGTCCTTCTGCAGAACAAGGTCTCCCAGGATCTGCTGCATATACTCACTAGGGACCTTATCTGGAGATGCTGGAGGAAGCCAGGCACTTTACTTCTGCCACAATTCAAAAATGAACTAATGAAACTTCTACTTCACCTCATTTCCCCAGTGAAGGTAGGAATTTTGGGGTTAACTGTGTTTTTATCCAGTTGCTGTCTGGATGAAAGATTTGTAAACAATTTTGGCAGAAAAGATTAGAACAAGACCTGTCCCTCTATCACTCCAACTTAACACTGATTACAAGGGCAGAATCACACTGCTTTTCCTTGCTTGCCTACCACAGGCATCTTACATTCCTGCCCAGGACTTAACTACGAGAAGATGAATGGAGAGTAATATGAGTCTTGCCTGGAAGACAGACTCACACTTCTTCAATCTAAAGAAGGTCAAAACCCGAGGAATCCCAACCTCCTGAACAAAAGGTTTAACCACAAGGTTATATTATATTGCAGTATATATTATATTATATTATNTAGGGTTACCAACATCACCCCTCTCCAGAGAGCCCTACAGCTGGCACTGCTGGTAACACAGAAATCAAGGGTATATTTGTTAATATAAAATAAATAAGACAGACTCCTGAAACAGAAAGTTCTACATGTTTCTACTCACTTATCCTTTATTTCAAAGCGTTCATGAAGCCACCTTCTCATATACATCTGCTCTTCAGGAATGTCCTTCAGTTCAATTCGGTCAATGAAAATATGAACTCTTGGGCATTCCTTACAAAGAAACTCTAAGAAGAGAGCAAAACAACATGACTGAGTTAGTAAAACACTGAGTTACGAATACACCAAAAAAAATCTGACTGTAAGTGCCTTGGAAGCCTAACTTCAGTGCTCTAAAACCTTCCCTCCTTATGGTCAGATCCTGAGCACTTCACTGAACTTAGAAACCATCTGGCCTACACACTTGAAATGGTGGACCACTATCATGTACAAATGGAAGAACTGTCCTAAAATGCAGTAAAAAGCCTGTGCTTGAAAACATTACCCTCTACCTTAGCAGCAGTCTACTCATTCAGTAGTGTTGGATACAGTAACTTTGATGTCATAGTTAGCCATCCTGCAGTTTTGTTTAAAGTTAGTCATCCTCTTTGCTTGTCCTTTTTAAAATCTAAATTTTGTTTGCTGCTGGCTGACAAAATTGGAATTACAGTGATTTCCCAAAGCATCTCCAGGAGACAGTATGCTTAGTTTAAGCAATAACCTATAATTAAAAAGTCTAAAAGGGTAGAAGGCTCAGAACAAAATGCTGCTTTCCATTTTGTATCCCTTCATTTTTCTTCTGTCTCACAGACCTGGAAACAACCCTGTCGCAAATTACCTCCCCCCTGCTCCCCCCCCACCCCATTTCCTCAATTTGTCCCTAGACAAACTTACCAAGCAAGTATTAATGACAAACAAAACTCCATTACCCAAGTGGCCTTGTGGATTTCTTACAACTAACAAGTGGTAAAAATATTTGGCATGATTATTGTAATATACTGCATGTTGTAAATGTGAAATCCTGTGCAGTGTATATCGGTAACCATTTGCATTTACCAGTAGCAAGGCGTACTACAGTAACCACAGCATCCCTGGACAGAGATTTGCACGATGTGAGAAGTCCTCAGAAATTTGGATAGTCATCCTATTTTGAAAAGGGACCAGAAGTGACTTCCTACAATACATACAGGCAACAAATGTAACACAGGCTGGGTGGTCCCTTTAGGTTGTTGACATTTTTTGGACAGCAGTGCAGATGCACGGAAGACTTTGACCCGTAACTGTAAGGGGTATCTGGAGGAATGAATGTGCAAATAAATTGTTACAGCATGTACATCTTTATTGTTGTCTGCCAAAGCAGATATCCCCCTATTGGTTTTTCATCTTTGCAGGATTATTGATTTGTAAGGACTCCGTTGTAAAAACAGTCCTTATCACATACTAGAAATTGCCTTAAGGAATTTTAAAAGCCTGTTCATGCAAATATGTGTGTGTGCTTGCAGAGGGGGAGGGAAGTAGAAGAGATAAAGAGCTCTCTAAGGCCTTGGAGTGCTTGGATGGAGAAATCTGTACGGTGTTGTGTGTGGTTCTGTCTGGATGTCGTGCACAGGGCCCTTCACCAAAGCACAGGTAAAAGGAGCACCATGGCCACACACCATCAGCTGGAGAGCTGGATGAGGGCTCCACCCAGGCACGAGTCCATCTCTTGGCCATGGAGCAGCAAACACAGCTGTTGCCAAGAGGTTTCTGGTAGAACCTTCTCCTAGCTACAGCTATTAGATGGCAGTTAAGTATATAAGATGGCAAGTTAAGGACTCAGGGTGCAGAATGATGGGACACATAGACATTTTCTTCAGGTTTATGTGTAATGCTTTTACCAGCCACAAGGTAATCTAAAAGATTTCTTTTTCTCTTGCCTTTTATGTGAAGAAAGGATTTGCAGGGCTGCTTCTCTAAGGATACTATCCAGGCCCCTACATGAAGGTTACTGACTATACGAGCACCTAAAAGTGTGCTATTAATATCTTAAAATGACAGATGTATCATCCATGTCTTAAATGCTTATAACATTCATGATGTACAAATCCTCTTTTGAGTGGCATTACCTATTAAGTGGAACATTCTAACAATATACAAAACTGTATCTAGAAAACAAATGCCTGGAAGCCAGATGATTTGGTCTTTTTCTGTACTAGACTCCTATAAAAAGCATCTATGGTGTGTGTATTCAGTTAGAGCTGAAGATTCAGCTTTAAGAGATATTTAAAACATTCCGTGCATTGTATAGTGTATGTTCCTTTTTCTTCATAGTACATGGTCTGTTCTGCATAGGAACAAACAAGTCTTTACTGATGTTACTTATAAGTAAGTTATAAATTATTAAGGAAAACTATAAACCAATCAAAACTCAAGACAAGTATTTCAAAAGAAACACCTTCCCCCACCAAAGCTGAAGTGTAGCAATTCTACAATTCTACTTAGACAACAAAATTCCCTCCTCAAATACTAGAGTGTTGCTGCTGGCTTTCCACCTTAGGCCCAAGTTCAATGCAAGCTGATTCTTACCACTTCCCATTCTGGTCTTCTTCAACCACTCTAAATTGAATCCCCATATGTGAAGGTCCTAAACTTTGTCATTATTTCCCACCTTTGTGAATCTCAGTGCTTTCCCCACCAACCTCACCCTCCCTTTTGAGTTTGACATAGTTCAGCCTCACTCAGGGCTGTGTCATCTCCTACTTTAGGTGCTGTGCTGGGGAAGGTCATGATTCCCACGCATCGATTCGAAGTCCTTTTATCCAAAGCTTGGGTATTCAGGACATCTGCAGATGTCACTGTAATGCATGCAGTCAACCAAGTCAGGTACTCTTACTAGTATTTAATTATCCAATTCGTGTCAGTGTTTAATGCAACTAACCCAACTTTTCTTCCCTCAATCTACAGTGTCACAGCAATCACATAAGAACACCACTGGATAAGGACAAGATATTGGAGGTTGATTGTGAGAAGAAACAGCTGGATTTTATCACCATAACCTCCAAAGGTTTGTGGTGGTCCCATGACCCTTAATTTCACATTAGCTTAACTCCCAAAAGACTTATGTAATTAAGCTAAGAAACAAAATCTTATTGAAGCAATTTATTATACGCAAATTACATCCAACTTCAGGCCAACATCTGACGGGCTTTTCAGATTCCTAAACTTGCCAGAATTTGCTATAATTAACAGCAGGAACAAGCCAGCCTGAACTTTCCTTCAAGAGACAAAACAGAAATGCAAATCATGCATTACAAAAAGACATTATGTTGGGGACAGCATTAGTCAAGAACCTGGTACAATTTGGGTTAAATGAACACTAACAACTTGTGTGGGAGCCAAATGGACTGACTTTCGTGTGGGAGATAATTTCCTAATAAAACTTTCTATCTAGTTAAATAACAGATACAAGCAAAGAATGTTTATAATGCTTCCAGTGACCAACTGCTGCAGAAGGAAGGAATTGAAAAAAATAAAGTGGATTTTTTTGTTCTTGACCTGTGACACTGTACCCCACCTTTGGTGGGACACAATTACCATTAACACAGGGCTTCAGAGGGGAAATCACTGCAGCACTGAGAATAACAAATGAGGCGCAACAGCCTCCAGGAAAGGAACTGAATCCATGGAGTTTTTAATTGCAAACCAATATTTAGGGCTCCCGCAAAATTCTACCAGTTCTCAACTTCTCACCTTCAAAAGCCAATTAATTATCTTTGGATTTACCAGCAATACCAGGAAAATGAGGAGGCAGGAGGAGAGAAGTGCCAAAACACCCATATCTGTAACTGAGAAGGGACAAACAACTGTCCTCAGACCACCTTTCCCTTCTGAACCACATAAATTCATTCCACCACTCCAATTATTTGCCTTGTCCCTTAAGAAAGTTGTGACAGCAGCGTTTTACTTGAACAGATATTCCAGTTTTCAATTACTAATGAAGTCTATTTTTATATGCACTTTAAATATGACTGCAACGAAGTAGCTCAGATTTCAATCTCCTACACTGGCTCTTCTACTGCAATGTAACTATTGCCAAAGTCCTTCAAAATTAAGAAGGGACAAACTGAGGCCTGACTTAGTTGTGTCCACTTAAAGAGCCCCCAAATCTCTCCTGTTTTAACAGATTACAGTAATGTTTGTGATAAATTGGTAGTTGATATCACAGGAAAGTAAAATCTGAATAATGTGTATTTATTCTAAGTAACTAGCATTTCGAATGTGTAAAAATACGTCTCTTCAGTAAGAGAACGTTGTGTGTTGTTGTTTGTACAGTTTTACAGGCAAAACCATGACAGCAGAGACATTCCTCTGAACTGTAGATTCTTTCTCCACTTCTTAAACTTGCATTAGTCTAGACTTCAGTGTTCAGCTACGAAAGCAGTTTGTAAACTATCTCCTCTTCAAAGAAAGAATTCCTGTCTCTCCACTTCCATTTATTTTGTACACCAAATTAACAATCAAACAGCAAAACAAACATAAATTTAAGTGCTGTGTTGTTTCTCAGCTTCATGCTTTCCATCATCCCAAGCTGAGCTGACAGGAAACTATTTCACGACTTGCTGTAACAAAATAAAGCAGCAGTAGAGCAAAGCAGCACTAGACAGGAAAGCAAACATCCCGGGCCAGTGAAGGCTGATGGCAGGAGTTGCCCTGGCAGCAGCACCAGTACCTGTGAGTACTGGGCATGTAAGGAAGCGTGGAGGGGATGCTGTGCAGTCCAAACTGGAGCTTGCAGCCAGGAAACAAGCCTGCACTTGAGGAATAGAGCTCTTAGGAATACTGCCAATCCCTTGTGCAAGGACTTACATGCACAAAGAGATCAGCCCTCCCATGCATGCACAAGGGGCAGGCACAGTGTAAATGAGGATACAGCTCTGGAGATGGGGGACATTTTGAAGTGAGAAATGGGATGCACCTGGATCATTATTAGGCCAGGGTCCTGGCCACAAAAACTGAAAAATTAGAGACTGTTTCAAGTGGCAGTTGGGCAAGACTGAAAGCCAGAAAAATCAACTTGTTCAGATGGATGTAACATGAGGTGGATGTAGCTAAAATTCATTGTGAGGGCAAGATTCAGAAGTGCCTCTGTACCAACATGAGGAGCCTAAATATGAAGACATTACAAGAATTACTGGGACCAAGAGATCACTCCTTCCTGTAACGCAGGCATCCTTGTGGACTTGCAGGAGTGGGCAATGTTACAAGACTACCAGAAATGACAGAAGAAGATGTACAATGAGGGTAGGGTACTGTGCATGAAAGATTATATAAAGTGTAATAGCTTTATATAATAAAGAGACAAAAGCACAATAAAGTCCTTGTAGATGGAAAATCCAGACTCTACTAGAATATATAAGATAAATAATTAAATTACTTCCAAGTAAGCTTAATAATAGTGAGCAGAAACTGTGAAGCCAGAAAGCGACCTGCAAGTTCAAGACTGACAGCAGGAATATGAGATTCCAGCCACCTTTATTGAAGTGCATTGATACTTCAGCAGGATGAGCAGGGGAAAAAAATTCCAAATAAACCCAAACCAAGGTGACCCAACCAATTGGACAAAAACATCAGAGGGGAAAAAATATTTTCTGGAACAACTAGTAAGTAAGAAAACCCACAAGAATATATGCTGTTCCTGGTGTGGTCTTGCTCTGGAACCACAACACAATTAATTTCAGTGCTGCAGAGAAAGAATCCAGCACAGAAATGCAGAATTCTTTGGAGTTGGCCTCTTCTCTGAGGCAACTAGTGACAAGACAAGGGAAATGACCTCAAGTTGCATCACAGGAAGTTCAGGCTGGATGGATATTAGGAGAAATTTCTCCACTCAAAGACTGGTCATGCTTTGGAACAGGCTTGCCCAAGGAAGTGGTGAAGTTGTAATCCCTGGAAGTGTTCAAAAAATAAGCAGATGTGGCACTTTGTGATAAGGTTTAGTGGGTGTGGGTGGTGTTTGGTTGAAGGTTGGAATTCATTATCTTAGAAGTCTTTTCCAACTTTAATGATTCTATGAATTAAAGGAAGTACACAATGGGAGGGAAGGCAAAGTGTCAAAACACCCTAAAATATACAGTCCAAAAGAAGGCAATCTAGAGGCTATTAAAAAACTCACCAAATACCAAACCTCAGAAAAACTGGTACTAGAAGCTCGCATAACACGTGTGGCACTGCAAAAGGAAAAGTTTGTGTGGATCTGAAAAACATCTGTATGACTTTAATGGGAAAATCAAGGAGGCTACCATGATACTCCTATCTTCTTTTCAACTTTGAAAAATGGAAAGCTTGTCCAAGTAAGGAAAAGCCACAAAACTGCTCATGCCAAATGTAAACATAAACTTAACAGGACTAAAAATGAACTGGAAAAACGGAAAGGGTGCTCTGTTTTAACTTTTTTCACTATATTAAAAGCAGTAATCTTAATAAGCCACTGGTAGGATTGCTGGATGACAAAAGTGTGAAGAGCAGCATTCATGATCAAGTATAAGCCCTTGTAAGAGAAGCTCTTATATCTGCTTGCACCATTTCTTCTTGTTGAAAATGATTGATTCCTACACCCACTGTGTTCTTTGTACCAGATCATTCAAAGTAACTAGATCAATAAGTAAACAGACAGAAATTATTAGACTAAATATAAATAAACAAACCAGATGTCAGGAAGTCACCAAGACCAAACAGCATTCATCCAGAAGCCCTCAAATGTGGAATTTAAAAACAAATATGTGTAACCTATCATCGCAAACAGCCATTGTGCCAGAAAAATGAGGAGTTTCCCTTCTACAAAGGAGGACTTCAGAGATGATGCTGGAAAATACAGAAATACAGACCAGAGTCTTACATCTGGGTAAGATAACAGGCCTGTAATAAAATCACTGAGCACACAGATAATCAGTCTGTTGAAAAAGATTTGGTGTGGATTCTGTAAAGGGAAATCCTGTCCCATCAACTTGCTGGATTTCTACAACAGTGTCAAGGACCAGGCGGATAAAGGGGATTCACTGGACATGATATTTTTGAATTTTCATAAAGCCTCTGACAGGGTTCCATGCTGAAGGCTATTAAAGAAATTAAGCTGCCACAGGATTAGAGGAAATGATGTTTTATAGACCAAAAGCTGCTTAAAGGACAGGAAGCAAATGGAAGGACTTAGGGATGGAAAAGACTTGGCGACTGGGGTCCTCTAAGGATTGATGCCAGGACTGGTTTTACTGTTTCGTGATTGATGAGTTGAAGAAGGGAGGGAACTGTGAATGCTCCAGCTTTTCACATCTCTCACTGAAGACCCTGAGCTCTTTTGGGTAGTCAAACGTTGGCTGAATTTCAAAAAGCCCTCAAAGCTGAACAAACAGGGTGAAAATGTGGCAGCCAAGCTTCAGTGTAAACAAACATGAGGAAAAAAACCCTAAACCCCTGATGATGCTTAACTTGGTGGTTACAATCTGCGAGTTGCTGACCCTTCCCTAAAATCATCCTCTCAGCAGCAGCCCCAAATCCCTCAAATACTGGGCAGTTTGAGGAAGGACATCAAGAACAAGGCAAAGAGAGTCACTCTACAGATAAATGTTATGAATCCACATTTTAAATACCAGTGTGCACTTCTGGTCTCTGCATCTGAAGGAGGATATAGTGGACTCAGAGAAGGCCACAGAAAAGACCACCTAAAACATTTAAGGAGGATAAGTACCTCCATTACAAACAAGGAGACATTAAAAAGGCCAAATTTTCTGTTTGAAGAAAGGGAGCAGAAGAAAGGCTATGAGAGCTTAAAAAAAAAAAAGAAAAAAATAGATATAAAAATATAAAGAAGTCCTGAAGATGGCAGATAAGAACTATAGTGCCATAAATCCTCCAAATTCAAGGGTAAATAATCACTTGCCTGTATCTTCCTGAAGATGCTGAGAGCTAAAGAATCTTTTAAAATTATTATTATTAGAAAATGGTATCTATAGTTCATTATACTGATATTAGCAATGGAGAGCAGCATAGTGTCATTGTAAGTTGTCATGCTGTTCCTAGATGGTCTCTGATGAAGACCCACAGTACTTGCACATTACAGCTCACTGAAACAATCTTTGAGTGGCTTTAATCTGTTATTCTAACAGATGCACTCTGACCTTTGTACTACTCTGTAACAATGTGTGAATATTGTATGTTGGCCGAGTTAGCAGGGAGTTTCCTACAAAAGTGTAACAGTTTTCATCAATAGGCTGCTAGGAACAGAACCTGGATCAGGTTAGGTCTGTGGATTACATCTAAAGGGTATTCCACCACTGGTAACTGAAAATGAGCAAATACAGGAGATACCTGTGTCTTTCCTGGAACATTTTTAAAGTTTCAGAAGTGAAAAAAAAAAAAAAAAAANAAAAAAAAAAAAAAAAAAGTTCAAACTGTTCAATTAAGAAAAAAAGGCAACAAAAGATACAAGGAGTGGACGAGTTCAAAACTATTTTCTCTATAGCAAAAAACCAAGATCTGTTAGGAACTATGCCAGTACTGCTAGTATTGATGGTTTTGCCTTTCTTTCAGTCAGTCTGTTTTTATAAACAGAGAACAGCACCACAGAGTAGAAGAAAAAGACTGTGATGTACAAAACCCCCCAAAATAAACACAGACTCTCAAAGCAGCAACATATTTTTGGCCAAACCTGACAGTGTGAAGAAGTTAAAGTTGTTTTTGTTATCCTTAGGGTTTAGATACACTTTTGCATAAAGATCAGGAGTTCCTTGAGCCTTTGTAAATAAATGGCTGCTTGGGGAGTGGAATGATTTCTCTCACACATGTATGAGGTCCAGGGTGCAGGGTAATTTTATGAATCTCCAGTGTACTTTCAAGAGCCCCTTGTGTGCAGAGGTTTCCTGATGACCATGTGTTCTCAGATCACAAATTCCCAAAGGGAAGCTCCAGATGCACTACAGATGCTTACCTTCAGTAAGAGCTGCTTGGGAATTACTGAGATACACAATAATCTGGTTTAAAATCAGAGGAACACATGCCTGGGGCTCACAAGGAGCTGCAGAGGGTCAGTACCCCCACCAAGGGGGTGTGAGCACACAGATACAGTGCCCACAGGTGTCTGTGATTTGCAAAATGTTAGACACGGTTAGGATTGCCTGAATCTTCCATTCTTCCTTCGACATCCAAGATAGGCTGATGGTGGAGACAAGAAACTGAGCTACAGGAATTCTAAACACAGCTGACATCTTTGTGTCCTTGTTTTCAGATGGATGAAGAAGCAGAGGTGTTACTCATGCTCAGACTAACCTTCATTTTCTCTGATGAAGTGCGTCAAGGCTTTCGTACACTCTCACAAACTGATGCTGCCCTTTGGTGACATGCAGTTTTTGGCCAGAAGTACAATGTTTAATTCTTGCAGTATGAAAATACTTTGCATTTACCCAGACTGTCCTGATATGCAGAATATTGATACATATGCCCACATCCATGTTGAAAGTGCCACTACACCTAAGTCATCCCCAAATTAACAGACAGGTTTTCATGTTACTCAAACTACTTCTAATACGGAATTACACGAGGTCTAAAATGACAGCTCTAGTCCTACGGAGGACAAGTGAAAATACATTCAGTTAAAACTGCGTGATAGCTTACTTTGTGGTACCTGGTGAAATCCTGTCATTAAAAGAGTTTTATTTTAACATTTTGCATTAAATAAAACTGGGGATCTCCTTGAAAAAAAAAAAGTCTTATAAAATCTCACAGGATCACAGAATTCTTAGGGTTTGAAGGGATCTCTGGAGATCATCTACTGCAATACCCACAGAACTGTTGCTAGCTAGTGTTGTCATCAAAATTCCTCCAAACATCTCAATGTAAATTGTACATATTGAAATACAAAAGGTAATTATTACTTAAACTCTGCTTGAATAGATGTAGAATGACAAGTTTTTGATGTAAGGCTTACTGTACATGCTAAAAAGCCATCCTACACATGATAAAAAATTTCACCAGTGCTAATCACCTCCAGCCTGAGGTCTAATCTACATCCTTTCTTTGGTTACTCTAACATAAATGACAATTACTCTTTAATATTCTTTCATGCAATAGAAGGTGACAGCTAGCAGAGATCTAAAGATATTATTAGTCATTTTGTAACTATAAAACTTGCTTTGGACTGTTTTATATTTCTGTTAATGTTTATCAGCTTAATAATTTAGCTTTTTAATTCTTTCAGCACATCTGTAACCATGTGCTTGTTATCATTCTTTGGACCTTGAGAGACAATGGATGTGAACAAATCTGGGCCATAGTCCAGACAAAGACTGCTTTCTGTTGCTCCAGTTTCTTTTCTATAGTCTTGTACTTCCCTGTCCAACTGCATCCTAACAAAAGTGCAAGCTTTTGGAAAAGTGTATTTTCCCCGAGGGAAGTTAGGCCAGTCTGACCTCCTCAAATTATACTGATCAAAGTGATGTACAGATTTTCAGAAATGCACACAATACACAGGCTTTCAAAGTGTTTGTTCTGGAACTGATATACAGCAGAGTCAATAACTCTCAAGAATTCCTCTGACTTCTTTAAGATAGAGTCTATATGTACTTGCTATTTTTATTCAGTGTTTATCATTGTCACATGCTGCTATTTCACACACTCTTTCATCTACAATGGCCAGATAAATACCATCTGGTTATGCTAAAGCCTTCAGGCAGAATAATAAAGATGTAATGTGTACATAATGCTCTTTCAGGTACAAGAATGATAACAGTTCCCACGTCCCGTGAGACTTGCCCCTTAACACCAGACAAAGCTGGATGTGAACACTTAGCACATTTATTCAGAAGGGGGAAAACTGTTCTCATCCTTTCTTCCCAAACTTATTTCTGCTTTTCACTTGATGACAGTGTAGTAAAACAGTATCAACAAATTCAGCACAAGTTTCTCCTCCTTTTCCCTTCTAAATAACTCTTCCAGACTTCAGTACCTGAGATGTCCTTCAGCTGTGCCGCAGTGCCCATATGATTATTTGCATCTTATTCCAATGACTACAAATAAATACTGCCTAGCAGTGTGGTCCTTCCCAAGCAGGACCATGATGTTCTGTCATTAATGATCTGGACAAGCCATCTTCAGGAGAGGGAGGGGGGAAACCTGTGGGAAATTGTTATTCTTTAGAATGGCTGCCATGTGCCAGATAAATTTCCACTGGAAACGTACAAAGATCCAAACTTGTAATAAAGGGAATGAATAAATGGTAGGAAAAAAATTCCATCCATTGGTTACAACTAGACGTGATGCAACAGCAGAAACCAACATCCCTGTGTAAACCTAATCTAATCTTAGTCATTGTCGAAGACTAATCAAATCTGATGTCTTCTAAAACAAACTTGCCACTGAAAAGTGCTAAAAAATATTAACATGCATAAGTAGTGACAAAAAGCTCAACACATTTGAAAGTATATACTACAATAATTTGCCTGCTCTAAAATGGCACCATGTTATATCAGGTATGTCAGGCATTCACTGTTCTTATAGTGAAATGTCTATTTTCCAGCTGCTAGTATACTATGCTGTGTTTTAATCCTATTGAGCAAGGCAGCACTACATTTAAGATTGCTGGACTTAAAAGAGCTGATGATGTCCCAGGTAAGTATGGGTTTTTCCTGAAATGGCACAAGCTCTTCTGAGGAACTGAAGTTTACAGAACTGAAAGCAAAATGCATTTCAAGAAACACTGTATCTGTGTGGAATTCACATTTCATTCACATGGGAAATGTTTCCCATAGTATGGGAAATAAAGTCCTCAAGTAAAGTTGTGTTTATCAGAAGTTTGTTTTCCATGCAATAAATTTCAATCAGTGTTGCTAGATTGAAAAAGACATGTCAACTTTATCTTTTAAAAATTACCAGGATTGCACTGCCATTTTATTCCACTGAGAATGAAAACCAAAATTCTCAACCAGCACTGACACAAATATGAAATGTTCATATGAAATAAGATGTCCTTTTCATGTGTGCATAACTCATTTTAGCACTGTGAAAGAGAAATAATGCTAAAAAATCTCAAATGCATAAGTATGCCTAATTCAAGTCTTGTTATATTCCTGACACATCAGTTGCTAGACTTCTGCAAAACAAATGGTGAAATGATCTTGATCTCTTAGAACAGAAATTGTTTGTCTGTCACTTTGTGTCTGGAGAGCCTAAAAGAATGACAACTATGTTCCACACTGTAATTCAGAAAGTGTTCTTAATTTACATAATTTATATTATATGGAATACACGTGACTGCCACAATAGTGTGGAATGCGATGTTGATCTATCAGGGATATATCATTTATCTGCTCTGTAAAGGGTAACAGCTGGTTGGCTGCACTTCATTCTGGATTACTGCCTTATTTTTACCCCAAGGCTGAGCCAGTAATTACCCCAGCCCTAACAGTAAGCCTGGCTGAAAGATATGCCTGGAGTGCTGCCATGGAGGCTCCAAAAGGCTGGATGTGGAGTGGCCACCCCAAAGCATCTGATTCCTGCTTGACACCAACACAAAAAACAGCCAACAGGGAAATTCAGCTTGTTGGTTCCCCTTCCATAATTATATCATGCTTCATGCAAACCATAAGGTTCAATAGGTGAAGAGGTCTTGTAAGGAATTTGAGCATTTGCCATCTTATCATTAAGTAATGACATTTTAATAGTTTAATTAACCATTAGGCAGTGAGAAGTTCAGCATGAGAATGGCTCAAACTGCCTAGTAATTAAGTCATGAAACAAGACATGCTGCAGGGAAGGAGAAACAATCCTAATTGTTTTGAAGGGGTTTTTAGAAAGGGTTGGGTGATGGGACAAGAAGGAGGCTGCTCAGTCTCCAAAGGTACTGTAAAAGGGTCAGAAGCCATTTAAAAAAATAAAATAACTTTAAATTAAAAAAAGAATTTTTGACATAAAAAATGCCTATTAGGAACAAAATGTTCATAAAATAAAACCATCCTAAGATGTTACAGTACAATACAAGTGTTGAGTTAATATATACAGTGTTGACAGTTTTGTTTCTCACCCATCCAAAAGATTTTTCAACAGGGTGAAAACGCAAAAATAGACAATTCCAGAACTTCTAATCAACTAGCACCTGGGAAGCAGTGCGTGTGACTCAAGGAGTTACACCTGCTAATGAAGTGACATGAAAACAGCTGCACTATAAACTATTTTTAGCAGCAGAAGGACGAAGTTCCAGTGACACTGGGTGAGCTGAGGAGCAGAGAGTTAGATCTAAGTTCCCTGCAGGTCCCTCAGTCGACACTGATCCCTTGCCCAAAACTTTGGAGAGCTTTGTGGGACTACCGTAGCTGGTTTTTTCCTCTTGGTATCAGTAGTGCAAAAGACTCAAAAATGCCACTTTGTGCCAACCAGCAGCAGACAGGCACAGATACAGCTGGGTAACACAGGAACTACAAATGGAAGGAAAGATGGTATCGGGCACTGCAGTAAAAGTGCAGGCAAATTATTTACTTAAGAATAAATTATCAGTCCACCACCAAGCATAATAAACACCAAATCCTGAAGCTCTCTGTCTCTGAGTTTTCCCCAGCAGAAACTCCAGAACATGTTTTCTGGTTAGCTTACTCAAGGAATGTAAAACCAATCTATCTGATTTTCTGAAGGTCCTGTAGGTGGTTTAAGATACTAAGTCAAGTGAAGCCCACTTGCATAAAATGCTGTTGAGTGTTTGTAAGATTACTGGCTGTGTGCAGCAATTTGAAAAATTGTTAGTAAAATGCATTTTCCTTTTAAAATACGTGCACTTCAGCAATTAGATGTACATGTGTACATGTACACACATGTAGCACAGCAGAGGAAGAGAGAGAATTTAAGATGATGCCAAATACCAGTGCTAGAAGAAACATGAAGGTGAATGGAATCTGCTGCCTATGGCTCCAAGTTCCCTTTGACTGCAAAGGGCACTTGTATTTAGGATTGGAATAGGGAAGCAGAGGGCAGGAGTGTCACAGGTAACTCCCGTAAAGCCCAGTGACTAGAACAATGCCTAGACTAGAACAGGGAGCTGTAGGATAGATGAAGTGCTGTGGAGATTATCTTCAAAGCATTCCAAAGCACCTGAAGTTGGTTCTGTGTACGAACAGGCATATGGCTACAGAATGTCTCATAGGCCTCAACTCACCTGTCATAGATGGTGCCAGTTTTCTTTGCCCTTTGTGGTCCACAGTACCTTCATAAGCCACAGTCACATCATACACTGCATCCAGATAATCTTTCATTGTGTCAATGGCTACATGAGTTGCCTTCACCCGTGGGGTCAGCACATGCTTTAATATAGCAAGTCCTAGAAGAGAAAAAAATCCAAAAGAATTACAGTGTTTGAAAGTAAACTGGATTACATTCACAAAAGGAACATCATGCCAAGGAATGTCAGCATCTCCATTCAAAATCCAAGAGGTTCATTTTCAATCTCAATTCTCAGTTGAGAGAGTGTGCATGTGTACTCACTGTTTATGCTCTACTGAACACATGTACAAGATGAAACAGAAATCCTAAAGGACATTAGCAATAGGAAGACTGCTCAGTAAGAGGGCCTTTTTTATAACCTCTCACTAGAAGCAGTGATGGTTTTAACGTGGCTCATGAGTGATGAAACAGCACTTCTTTTACTGTTTATGTGTATCCAACTGAGGCTAAAAAAAGATCAAATTATCTAAGAAATACTAAATACACATAGCATCACCTCCTGAAATTCTGTTTCAGAAACAGATTTGACAGATAATCACAGAGAATTTTAAGCTCACCTAATGCTCATCCAGCATTTTATTTCCCAAGGACAAACCAATTTAGTGAGGATACTGAATCCTAACCTACTCACTATCCCAGCAGAAAACTTAGCAGCAACGGGGGAAAATACGGCACCGAGAACCAAAACCAAGAAGGCAATCTTCCCTGCAAACAACTTGTTACAATTGACTTGGCTACTGACAAACTCACAGTGACAGAAATCAACATTCGTCTTTAACTTTTCCAGGCCAAGCCACAGAGATTGGTATGGCATGGACACAAGAACATCAGGTTTGACATCACTCCACACATCTTAACAACAGTATTTCCTATCCATGTTTACTTCAGTTGACCACTTCCACTTAGAGCATACTTAAGAACATAAAAACACACTGGGCTCAGAAGAATAAACCTGGTTCTCTTTCTAGAATTTTAATATACAATGACCTTCAAAATTAAAATAAGCAAACAAATAACCCCAAAACCTTTTCTTGACCTGAACACAGGTCTTCTGCATTTACTTGAAAGGGGAAAAAAAAGCATGCTATGTAAAATTTTTCACTATTTTTCTATGTGTATCTTTCTCACAGAGAAGTATCGCAATAAAATTGTGGTTTTTTCATTTCTAGCCTATTTTTCATTGGCTTACTCTTTAATCCATTTTTAAAGGACCATCCATTAGTGAATCCACTGGTTCCTGGTGGGTGAGCAGGAAATTTTTCTAAACCAATGTGTTGTGGTATTGCTTTTGATACCTTTCTGCTTGTAAAATCAATTCAAAAGATTATATGTTATGTCCTGATTTTGTACTGAACTCCCTTGCTGGGTAAAACATACTTCGATCTAAAATTATGAAAATATCTAGTAAACACTGTAAGATAATGCTAGTTTCTACACCACTCCAACATTCTTAAGACTTGAGAATTTCAATATAAATCGTTATCTTGATTTTTTAATATTTGCTAAGAATCTCCTTGTCTGAATGCAAAGATGAAAGGCTGTTTATCAGCACTCCTTCTGAAGTGATTGTTTCATGCCTTACCGGCAATAGTGATAACTGTCTATGCAAAATGTTATATGGATCATGTAAATATTTTGAAGCATAACATAGTGGTAGTGTTTTCTTAGCTTGTGAACTGTTACATCAAACAGCTAATTATGTTATGTTTCAAAATGTTTACTCTGTAAATGAAGCACTGAATATTCTTGTGCTGTGTCAGCAATGATATTAGTGTGGACATGACACTCAACACAACTCTTGCTGAGCCAAATTCCCAGACATATTCTAAAAACACTGTCAATTCCTTTCCTGCCCAACTCATCTTCCCCTTCACTAGACTATTACTGTGAGGAAGAAAAAAAGGAAAATTGAGTGAGAATAAAATCATCCAGACAAATTATTAAGTTAGGTATCTCTGACTATTAACTGCTGATTTTTTTTAATCCATGGCCAGTTCTGGTAATGACAATGGTCAGTGACTATCTGTGAAGCCAGTCCTATTTCACATGCTGTCAGTGAACTCTTAAGAGTTTAAGTACAATATGAGTATGTATCTAAATCAATAAAGTCCATAATCCATTATTCAGAAACACTACAGTGCATGATAAACATGCACCAACACCACTTCAGCACATCCTCTTAAAGAATCTGTTTTATAAAAACATTACCACATATTCTTGCAATTACTTATGATCTTTGCTAAAATCAACATAACAGAATTTAAATCCAAGTAGTTACAGTATAGTTACCTTGGCAAGCTGCCTGCATCCAATTCACAAAACACACTGTGCTTAAACTGTTTTTAATGTTGTGCAATACAGTTAGGACCCTCTGTCAAAGTATTTAAGGTCATGAGATTTTATTTTCAATGCCAAAGAAAATGAACTAGATACTACTAATATTGTAATGTTCTACCTTAAAAAGCCATAACTTTGCTCTTCTAACTTTTGAATGGTAGATATTAAAAAAAAAAGGAAAAAGCTGAAGAAATATGATGAGCAATGATACTTCCAGTATCACCCATTTAATACATTACTGTAAGATGCAGAATTACTTCAGAAAGCCTGCAAGAAAACTGAATGAAATAAAATAATTACTTTGATAAGTACAAAATTCCAAATCCTTGACATCTATAGAACTGAATTTTTCATCTAAACACAAAATAACAAAGAGACACTAAACAAAACACCATTTATCTAACTTCATCAGGGTGAAGTAATATATAAGAGCAGCTAAGTACAACTCTCTGTAGAAGATTGCCATCCTCCTCCCTTCATCCAGGCCAAAAACTCACAGAGCTGTTCAGTACAGGCAGGCCATCCACATTTACAGAGTTGGACTTTGTTAGTTATATTTCTACCCCTGATGCATACACACCACATTTTAAAAAGAAAACAGTAAAAATTCTCAGCTCTAATTTAAGAATACTCTATGTGTATTACAGTAGCACTACCACATTTCATCAACAAAAGTTAATTGCTCACTGAAAGTGGATGTCAGAATTAGTTGGAGGTCTCCACCTCTCTCCCCTCCCCATGAAACCATGTACTTGAAACTCAACTTTCAAGTACACAAAAACTGAAACCAGGGTGAAAACCAATGAATTGATTTCAAGACCAATTCAATCTTTCCTTTTTCATGTGAATGTTTGTGAAGATAACAGACAGAAAGGTCTGCAGTTACGTGCAGTGTCTGTCCCAAGTACTCACCCAACTCTTGAGTTCCCACCAGCTTTCTGGAATGCCTCCAGTGATTCAAAGCTTTACATATTGAAACCAGAGTCCATAGCTAGACTTAAAAAATAACAAATGGTGAAAAAGCTCATCCATTTGTATGCCAGTATTCCACCAACTTACAGAAACAGGACTCAGCTGCATGCACTAATAAAAAGTGTTTTTCTGTTACCATGAACTAAAGTATACAGGAAATGCAATTAATCTCCTCAAGAGTATGAGCAGCTCACAGCAAGACATGGGGGACACCACACATTGGTACACTTTCTTCCATCATGGATATTTACAGAAATACAGTATAGCTTTTTGTTTTCCTAACTACATTTCCTAAGGATACCTTTTAATAACACAGACCCTTACTTCATTCTAGTGATTGGTCTCAAATGCTACTCAAGGTCCATAACCCACTCTTTTTAAAAGATTATATTCTTTGTCTACATCTCACTGAGCACTGTTAGACCAAGCCTGCTTTCATGAAAGTGTAGAATAAATACCACCAAAACCTGTTTTCTTTAGAGACAATTCAAAATTACTTTTATGGATATTGAATACTTTAAATTACTTTAGAATACAATCGAAAACTGATGCCAAGATCTAGAAGGGAAACATTTTCAATTAGCTCCATTGAAACACCTTTTTTTACACATGACCTGTAGAACAATTTTGAGATAAGCATATCCTGCATACACAAACATCTTAGCAGAAAGCATATTTGTCAAGATAAACTTAGCATTAAAAAATATTTACATTAGCAACTTTTCTGTATAAAACCAAAGAAGATAATAAACGCATACCTTAAATGTTTGCTTGATGAAATGACCTTTGTTAGAAATCAAACATTAATACCAAATTCCCAAAACTCTTTTCACCAGGGAAGATTGTTTTGTCTTCATTCAGCAAGAACAAGCCAAGTTAAATATAAGAAGTTTCTCATCCCTTCAACTTTGACTTTTTAGAGTTAGTAATATTAGGAGGAGGAGGGTTTCGGATTATTTCTATTTATTTTCAAATTCTTAAAATGCCATTTGATAACATTTTGATAAAATTCATATTCTACCAAACGAAAGAAATTTGTGGTGTTTGGGGTATCCTGCACAGGGCCACAATTCAGCCCAAATGATCCTGATGGGTTCGTTCCAACACAGCATATTCTATGATTCTATGACTGACTACTACAAAATGATAAGAAATCTACACACAGATATTTTGGCTACATATAAATGAAACAAATTTTATACCAGAAGCTGGCACAAAAAATAACCATCATGTATTTTGCAGGGTATATAGTCATTTTTCTCCATAGTCCAATACCACTAAAAAGACCCAGACTTAAAAGATTTATAGTCTGAATTAAACAGATTCAATAAAAATTTCCACTTCTATTATTATGACAAGCTTATTTAAATTCCTATGAAAATAAGAGTGACACCTACATACTAAGACTGGACTCAGCAACTCAAGCTCACTGACTAGTGGGGAAGAAGCCCTGCACTTCTAAGCTGCCTAAACCCACGGAACAAAGCCTGAAAGGTATCACCAATATGTAAACTGACTGAATGACTGCATCAGACTTTGAAGACAGGAACCATGTTGGCAGACTAATTCCACACAATGGAAAACAAAAGCAAACTTGACTAGTGACTATATACTTAAATACCGGAAACTGGAATGCAAAACCTCAGAAGACAAGGGGCAAAACCCATGCCATCATATTCTTAGGTCTTCAAGAGAGCAGAGGAAGAAATATTTGATTATGGAAATGTTGCAAGATGTACCATTAGAAACACAGGAGTCACTAACCATACTGAAACATGGAGGGAGAGCCCATCCTGGTAACAATTGCTGGAGTCATCTCACCCAGGGACCTACTCTGTGCCAGGAGAGGCTATCAAGGCATATCAGGCTGAAATCCAGGTACACGGCACACAGGCCCCTTAGCTTGGAATCCTCCATCAGATATGAGAAAACCTAACACACATTTACATCTGATATTCTGGCAATATGTGGCTTATGTAACTTGTTGTAGCTGCAAAATTCCAGAAATATTGTTATTTTGGCCAAAAAATATAAATACTGCATTAATTTTCTTAACTCCACAAAATTTCACTTGTTCTATGATTAACTCCTGCATTAGTCCTACTACAAATAACCAAACAGCTTTGTTTTAGAGATGTCATTTTTGCTTTCATTTTTAAATGTCAACAAGTTTCTTTCCCAATACAATCAATCAAACATATTTTGAGTTTATCTTCTATCCCAGGTAAGAAGTTGATCTGAGGGGAATCTTCTGCCACTCATAAAAGGCGAGAGTAAGCCTTCAGTTTTTGGAGGTACTAGCATTGCCCTTAGATGACAACATTCTCAGTTCATCACCACAAAATGAGTATTCCTGGGAGTAACCAACTTTCTGTTGCTAATTCTCACTGAATACAATTCAGTGGACAGAACTTACAACAGACCCACCCTATGTGTTTGACTTGCTTGTTTCATAAAGATGGAAACCATCTGTTCTCACTAGAAATCAAGATTCTGTGTAGAACCCAAGCCCTATGGCAAAACAAATTGTAATGCAAATTATTACTGGTATTTTTAAACGTTTCCTCTCTTTCAAGGGCTACCTCAAGCTTAATTTTTTTTGCTGCTTGATATCTTTCCATCCTATTCATAGACAGTTAAGATTTATTCAAATATTCATATCAGTGAGTGAAGACGTAATAGTTGAAATCAGCAATGTCACAGTACTTCTTTGTATATCAATATCAGCTTTTAAAAAATTCATTTTAAATTTCTTTTTGTTGAACTGGTCCTATGACCAACTGTAAAGAGCCAGTAACTATGCAAAACTTAGATGGAACATAAAGATATGAGATGCAGCTTATCAACTGGTCCCACTAAGAGCAGGTAATTAAGTTCAGCCCAAGAACTCTGCCTAAACCAATTAATCTTCTCTAGAAGAGCATGCAGCTCACAAAGAGTAAAAGTAAAATCCCACAAACCTTTTTATACTTTGTCTCTGCAAAACTACTAAAACATATACACACACTAATGTCAAAACCAGTATTTCAGACAGCATCATGAACATTGAGTTACGCTTGTGCTCTAGGAATAGCTTTGTTACCTTTGGGAGTAATAGCTCTGGTTCTAACATGGGTTTCTAGTTTAGTTCTTCTTAATTAAACCACTTTCCCCAATATTACACTTGCAGTATTTTCTCAACATAAAATTGAGCAAAAATGTAGGGGGAAAAAATCATTTCAAGGTAAAAAACAAACAAATTCCCCTACATGTTTGTAAGGCTCATGCTGAAGCACTGTGCTCTGTAACAAATACACTAAGAGGACAAGACCAAATTATTAGACTTCATTATATCCCCAAAAAGAATGAAGTGCGGTTTTGTTTAAACTGTAGGTTACAGCATGCCCTCCTCATTCCTCTGGCTGCCAGAACTACTGTGTATTACTACTCTTCCTAAAACTGTAGGAAGTAAGAAGTCTCCCTGACCTTCCGGACAAGCAAGATGTGTTTTTGATGGAGCTCAGCAGTGTCCCTCCCATGGCAGTGCCCCCAGGGAGCACAGCCATGGCTCAGGCTGCCCGTGGCCGTGGCAGGCCTGTGGCTGTGGCTCCCACGCTGCAGCCCCAGCACCCAGCCGGCACAGCAGGGACACTGGGACGGCTGAGGACAAGCCACAAGCCAGGGCCAGCAGCACTGCAAGCAGCAGGGTGGGACCCTGGGGAGCTGTAATCGCATCCTGCCAGCAGCCATGTGGAGCTCCCCATCGCCAGAGCTCCCAGCGTACTGGGATGTGCCCTGGACTGGTACGTGCTCGAGGCTCAGCCTTCAGAACAGTCTGCTTCTGCTCTCAGCATCGGCCCCTGCTTCTCCACACACTTGCATGAGGGATACTCCAGTTTCCATGAGTATCTCTTTCTGTGTGGACATGCAGGGGGAACAGGACCCCACATAAAAAGTGGGGCAGAGGCCAACAACCGAAGAATTTAGCAGTGGGGAGAAGGAGATCAAGAGGATTCTGCAACAGAATTGGAGATGCTTTTTGTTTAATAATTATTTGTCATGAAAGTTTTTAAAAGGAGTAATCATTGCAAAATAAAAACAGAGCAGTACAGGAGAGAAAAACAGTAGAAGAAACAGGTGCACTGAAAGCAGAAAAACAGTGTTTTACTGCTTTACAGACGGCAGAGACATAATTAAAAGATGAAATAAAATAATAGTAAGATAATGAGAGCTTTTTCCCTGAAAAAGAAGGTGAGGAAAAAAAAATCCTATTAAACAGTCCCCCCCCTCTGAACTCCCAAAGAATCACCAACCTAAATGAAACATTTGACTTTCATTTCCGACAGGAAACTGAAGCGATGAACAAATATGTTATGACTTCAGCTCTCCTGCTCATACACGCAAACAAATTCCATTCTTCCTAAGGAGAAGAAAAGCATATATCCTTTTGGACAAGAGTTAACAATACTTAATAGGTTGATTATATCAACAGACTGATCCACAGACTTGTGAATTCATTTCAGTGTGTCACCGAGATGGATTTACCAGACCTATTTGTTATTCTTTGTTTATGTTTAGAGTGAATTATTTCACTTTTGGTCAACAGGAAAAAACAAAATCAGGAAACATGTTCACTGAACTGTTGGATTTAAAGTTTACGTGCATATGATATGAGAAAATACGAAAGTCTTGGGAATCTTGGATTTTTTGCAGGCCCTTCCAAAGATGAAGTAATTCCATCTGTGGTTATAGAAACAATCCCACAGTGCAACAATGAAAGCAACTCCAGAATGAAAGTCAACCAAGGAACAGTGTGATTGGAAGGTGAGAGAGGAACAAAACCAAAATGCCATAGGAGTATTAACACTAATTAGAAGTGAAATGATGGAAGACTTTAAGGCACAATAAGCTCTGTGCAAAACACTCTTTATATTGACTAACAACTGTAATTGGAGCTGCAATATCAACTCAGATGGACAGGTGCCCTGATTCAGTGTAGGTAATTCTTACAACCTTAAGGAGCAAGAAAATAAGTAATACACAGCTATAGGTAGAAACTACAGCGAGGCTTCTGGAGTACTGTTACTATTGTACATTGTGAAATGCATGAAATGTCTGTATATGAACTACTATAATCTTACTCTGTAAGAGAAACAGTAGTTTATACTATTCTAAACCTTTAAATACCAATCACGCAGGTTTAGAAGTCCAGTTAAGGTGAGATGACCTTCATGCTATATAACAATTTTATATAATTTATGTTAGCACCATAACAAAAGAATTCTTTAAAAAAATTTTTTGCCTACCTTCTTTTTCAGCAAATGATTGACTATCCGCAATGACTTTCGGTATTTCTGGATTGTAACGAGTCCCCTCTGGAAAAATCACTAAATACATCTATGGAATTAAAAAAGAAACAAAACAGACAAATTCTTATAATGAATGTAAACTGACTGCTTTTACAGAAATTATCAACATTGGATAGGCCCATATTGTATTTAGCTCACACCATTGACTACTGTAAGAATCAAAAGAAAATCAGAATACTTGAGCTAAAATTTCTTAGCTCTAAGAAACTTACTGTTCGAGGTTCAAAATAATTTCCTTTGAAAATACACCATAGAAAATACTCCATGTGATTTAGGAAGGGAGATAGCATGTGTCAACAAAAGTCAGCAAGCCAGGAGCAGGTGATATTAACGAGAGTATCGGTTTTAAGAGATTTTGAAAAGACAGACAAATACATCACAAAGTGACCAATTTTTTTTAATAGTGATCTGGCCTCTAGTCTTTCCTTATACTGATATTTACAGTAATTCATTATTAGAAATACTATTAATTGAAATTACGATAACATCATATATGCCTTTATGTCTCTCACTGAATTGGATATTAAATATATTAGGAATTTGAATTCATAGTTTAGCGTAATTTGAACTTTAAAGTCACATTCCTTTAAGCATGCGTGTCTGCAAGGTTAGATTTCCAAAGTAAATTCATTTGCTTGCCTGTTCATTATCAAACTATGGGTTCTCAAATCACTACACAGGTAAAGGTTGTCTAAGTATCTATATATCTGACTGTAAAATTGTGTACCCAAATAGGAGCAGTCAAATTTGACAATTTTACATTTTCTTTTGAAACAGAATAGAGGGGTTTCAGGTTTTGTGTGTGTGTGTGTGTTTGTCTTGCATAATCTCCTACAAACAAAGCTGATCAAAGCTACAAAACATCACTTAAACAGTGAAAAATTCATATTGGAGGCCCATCTGCAGAAGCAACTATGGCCACAAAAGATAACTGCTATGGAGTTGAACATGACACATTCATAGGAAAATGCCTACTGTAAATACTTAATTTATTAACTTTGCAGAAAGCAGTCTCAAGAAACATTTGAAAGAAAACAAGATAATGGATTTACAAAACTGTCCAAGGAATATTATCAGTGATTAGATAGAGACTTTGATAATTGGGAGTGCATATCACATAAAGATGCAAAGTTAAATTAAAACTCAAAAAGAGACACACAGGAATGCAACTTTGTGCTTCTGGCCCACAAAACATCAGAGTGCACTGGTATTTGCACTTAATGATTGCAGAACAGCTACAGAAAGGGCTGAATGCCAAAAGACAGGCCCCAGCAAATGACCTTTCCAGAATCACCCCACAGTGAGGAAGGTTGAAAGATGCACTAAAATGCAGAGGTGGGAAGAAATCTAGGAAATGTGCCAACCGGAGAAGCCAGCTGGACATCAAGAAAAAGGAGAACTGAGTACATAGCCTAGAACCTGACGGGGGAAAAAAAAGAAAAAACATTAAAGATAGCAAAACCAGTGTCAGTAAAGTAAAGAGAGCTAGGGTAAAGACTGTACTTGTCACAGTATGTTTGGGGGAATCTTGCAGACTGCAGAGGCAGGTAAAGTCCAAGAATGTTCAAGGACCAACAGATGTCCAAGATGCATATAAGTTTGGTGGTGAGGGAACGAAAGAAAATGCATTTAAGAGTCAAGGTGTTTAATCTTTTATATATAACAGTAGCATAAGTACAGGGACAGATGTAGTCCACAGTCCCCCCTGTCATTTATACATTTCATCCATGAAGTATAATGTTGAAATACCTAAGTGACTAAGTAAAACTTTTGGTAGCTGGAAAGGACATAATATTCAAATTCAGATGCAATTTTTTTTTCTTTTCATAAATGTGATTATGTTCAAATCTTGTAATTTGGATGCTTAAAATGGTACTTCAAGTTGAGGTGCTCCAGTTCCAACCATGCTCCAGTTCCACCCCTCCATCCCCATTAAAGACTGCATTGCTCAGCTCTAGAGGGCAATACAGTGACTGTAACAGGACACAGAGCAAAGGAAGTGAAGCACACGGGACAGAAACACCATTCTGGGTACATAGCTCAGCACTTACAAGCAGACAATATTGTTATTGCCTTCAAAGCAGATAATCACCCCCAAAAGCTGATTACAAAACAGGGAACACTATCTACTTACTCCAGTCCTATGTGTGTAATACAAACCAAGGACTGAAATTATATTTTACTTATTCTAGTAAACCTCTAAAACACAAGCAGACAAACAGGTTTTATTTGTTTGTTTTCTCTGAGTTGAAAGTATAAGACAGAGAAGTAGCCTTTGCTTTAAATATAGAATGTAATAACCTACTATATAGCTCATTAGGACTGTTTTAACAGTAAGATTCATGAATGTAAATAGATGATCTACTTATACTCACATACAGTCCTGCACAAAACAAAGATATCCTGCCAGTACAGTTCAGCCTACCCGCACCACCTGTATGACTGGCTTTTCTCCCACCACACGCAGCAGAAGTTAAATCCTTAAGCACTATTTCCAAAGACTGTAAGAAGTACAAATCTCTAAGATTTTAATAACTAAATAAGCTCCCCTGAACTTGGAATAAGAACTTGTAGAAACATTTTAATTGCCTAGAAACACTAGCTTCAGTTTAGGCCGTTTTTTATACAGATTTTTCAATTAGGGTAGTTAGCTACATAAAAGTCACACACTTTATTGCTCCAAATTACAGTGCTCATGTTCAAAATGGCAGAGACAGTTTTGGATTACCACAGTCCCTGATTCATTGAGACACCAGTTTTAACCCAAGCAATAGGTCCCTATGCTCAGCTATGTGGTACTTTCATTCCTTCTGTGGAATGGGTGGGTGTCAATAAACTTGGTATCTCTCATCAATTCGAAAGCTTCAAGGAGTGGATCAGGATTCATTTAGTAGAATCCTACTGATTCTTGTTGAAGCCAGAAAATAAAAAAAAGCGCAAATCTTTCTCATTTTGCCAATCAGGGGCTACCTGAAGAGTCCCTAGTGCAATGTCAATGCACTTGCCACAACCCACAAATGAAATTAATGGAAGATGGTAATTGCATTCTCCCAAACAGCAATGCTTCATTTTCCCAGCACTGTCAAAGTTTCACAGGCAAAAAGAAACAGCAATGGCACTAATGAGGGGCCGTGCTTCCAGAGAGGGGATAGAGCAGCTGAGAAAGTCCCTGAGATAGATCAGAGTGCCACAAATTGAGCTGGTATGGGTGGAACAGGGGAACAGAAAAGTGACACACGAGTCCCTGGAATACAGAACAACCATAAACATACAACATGAAAAAAGGTGGCCAAGGGCTTTGGAGAACACCCTGGAGTGAGTAGATGCTACTCTGTAGAAGAACGTAGTGCATCAAGAAGTGGTAACTACTGACTAAAGGTATCTTGCATTTACTTTGCTCTTCTTATGTCATGAAGGGAAAACAAATATTTTCATTTATGAAATTCAAAATTGTCTTAAACAATGCACTTGCCTAATTTTAATATTATTATTACTACTATTGTATCCTGACAGCTAGACAGATTAATATCTGCATCCATTTAGACCACTGCCTAGAACGTATACTTCTAGTGGACTGGATGAGAAACATTATCACCCAGATCAATAACTGAAAAGGTATGAGAAAGCCTATCTAGTACAAGTGGAACAAAATACAAAAGGTGATGTGGGAACAGCAGGCAAGGACATCTGTGATTTACAATTGTCAGGGATTTGCAAATTAGCAACTATATTACAAAATTATTATATTAAACCTCATAGCAGTTGTATCAACATATCTGTACCCTCTATGTCTTTATTGTTTGACTGGCATATCTTCATTCAGTCACAGAATAAATTTTTGTCATATGAATGATAAAACCAAAACACATAGTAATCAGCCAAATATTGGCTATAGAGGGTTAAATCCCACATCTCAGAATGCAGATTTTTTACTCTCAGTGCATGATAAAAAAATAGAAGTGACATTTTCAGTTATCGGATTGAATAGCTTGCTGTTCAGAAGAGTTAACTTTCTTTATAAATCAAGTAGATCAAGCATATCAAGTAACAGCTGGATACACATTCATTGGGCTTACATTCATCCTATGGCTTATATTGAAACAACTTTAACACAAAAGTGTTCTTTAAACACTGTGACAGTTTCTGCTCTCACAACAAGACATAAGATTGCAATTTGTTAGCAATCAGTCAAATTTTATGGAATTTCGAACCAAATCACATAATCTTGAGTGAATTTTATCAACAAAAGTCCCAACAGTGCACCATTTAAGTGTATAATTCGATGAGAGTTTGAAAAGCAAAGTGACTTCCAGAAATAAGTAAGAAAATATATTCAAGATCCCCACTAAGAAAACACAGGTACAACAGTGTTTCAGTCTATCAGTTTTGTGCCTGTCTGACAGCGCTGTGCTGCATCTGGGAACAAGGGTGGACCAGCTGCAGACCCTGAGGGTAGGAAAAGGGGCTGTTTATAGCAGACAGGTGGGTGAAGTTGTAAGACAAGGTGAGCAAGGAGAATCACACAGTCCACTGTTGTCTACACAAAAGGAGACATATCAGAGCACTAATCAAGTTATATTGTGCATGTAAGAGACCAAGAGGCAGTCTTACTTTGCCTGTCAGTTTTAACTCCAATTTACTTGTCATAATTTAGAAAAAAACAAAAAAAACAAAGTCCACAGTGAAGCAGTAAAGAGCTTGCTATACTAAGGAGAACAGAAGACTGGTTCTGTCTTCCTACACATCTTCAATTTCTCAATGGGAAAAGGGATGGCTCCAGACAGGCTGAACATTATTCATCTGGATTCTTTTGTTTAAATTGTATGTGGAGAGAAACTGTATATAACAACGTGACCCTTAACACAGATTGCCATCCATCTCTTCTTTATTGGTACATAAATCTTTCCTGAGCAGCTGAAAGGCCAGTTCATCTCTTGCACTACGTTAAAGAAAGAACTCTACCACGTACACACAGAATGACTAAGCTACACCAGCTGCACTGAGGGAAGTCCATCCTGAGCTGTAGCATGCAGTGCATGAAAATTCCAGAGTCATAGATTAGTTATTTCTGCAGGAAGCTGATGAGTTCAGGGCATACTTGATCAAAATGTCTTCATTTTAAAAGGAATATAGTTGCTTGTAAATGTCATGCAAAGTTGCAGAACTGCATGAATAATGCAATAAGGACACAGGTTATCATGTTCTTCTCACAGTAGTAACTGTAGGTTAAAGGCCACTTAATAGCACTTACATTTAAATTCTCAGATAAAGTGGGCTATAAGAAGTTTAGTCTTCCCTCAAATGACAGCTCAGTGGCCTGTGTCTTTTATCCCTGCAGATGCAAGGATTTGCCTCAGTAAATATGCTTTTGATGACTTTGGTTTATATATTTAAGTGTCACTCCCTATATGGTTTGACTGAGATTTTTAAACAATTAATTTCTGCAGCAGTTACACTTATTTCTCTTCTATACTGCAACACCTCATAATATGAGGCAAATGGCAATGACTGCCTGGTATGCACGTTCAGGTTCTGTGCTCATTTCCAACACCACCAAACTCCCACAGAGCTAAGCTACAGAAAAAAACAAGTGGTCCCATATTTGTTAGGCATTAGCTTTGATAGATTAGGTAGAGGCTTTCAATCTACACACAACTCAGGAGGGAGAAAAAAGATGATTCCACAAAGAAAGACTTCTGGATTTATTTCACTTACTAACCATATGGAAAGCAGAACCTACATCAGTTGTATCTTTAAAGAATAGCTTTATGCTTAAACCTCTCCTCAGATTCCAACTGTGCTAAAATGACACACTGCAGCAAGGCTGAACACCATTTTCAGGTTTCCAAGGACATAATCAGATGAATTTCTAAGCACATCTTTCTTCCCAAGATTGTATTAAAAGAAAAATACACATTTTTAATAAAGGAGATTAATTTAACACAGGCATCAAATTAAGACTCTTATTACAATGAAAACCTTATAATAACAACAAACCCCCGCTTTTTATGGGGTGCAGAGGGAAGCCAGAAAGCCAACTCAAGCAGAACCTGTCTCTTTAGCTAGCAAGAAATCCATGGTCCTATGCAAGAAAACACCTTGCTGGCTTATTTCATCCAGACTAACTAAAATGACCTTAACCAGCACTCTGCAGGGGGAAGAATTGCTTAGGGGGATGACTACAAGTATGTTTCATACATCCTGCAAGCAGCCTTTGCTTATTCCAAGTTTTACAGCAATTAGAATCTTTACCACTGACATATGGCAAATAATGAGGCAATACAACCTTTTTACATCCCAGGACCCTCCCTGGAAATGAGGGCACAGGTTGCCATCACTGAACATGAACATCTTCTCCAAAGAGGGACACTTTACCCATTTAAGCTTCTCAGTAAGCACAAGGTCAAAACTCACTATCTCCAAATAAGAAAAAAAAAATACTATTATGAATGTCAAAACAACCCATGAACTCTTTTTACCCAACTCTCAGTTTATAAAAGTTTTGACAATATGGGGAATCTAAGTCCTAATAACACAATTTTAAATAAAATAGAAGTTTAACTGTTCTATATCAAGGCTTCCTTAGTTGGTTTTTTGTTTTTAGCTTGGCCAAAAAGGAAGAAAAAAAATATAATGCACAGCAAGTAATGGAAGCAAAGCAGAGTGATTCTAACCACTGAGCCACAAACCATACAGGGAGTCATGAGAAAAGTCACTTGGCAGTAACAGTCATTCTTCAAATAGAAAATTATCAAGAGTTTGTTTTGGGTTTTTTTCCCTCCTCCAGGCACAGCAGACAAAGTTATTCATTTCTAAGATGTCATTGCCATTAAAAATGATTGATCATTGTGATGACTAATTAACATTTGGTAGGAAAGGTTCTTGACTTTTAGAAGTCAAGCGTATCAGTCTCTGACAAGCACACAGTAGTCAAAATGTTGCCTTTTGAAACAGAGGGTTTCTCTTTTGAAATAGTGGTTTCCCAAGGAAGGTACTATAGTTCATGTTCTATGTCTGGATCCCCCTTGTCCTCTACAGAGAGGATCACAAAGTTCCTGTCAGTCATAAAGAACCAGTCAAATTTTCCTCAGTTTAATTGGAGGTATCACTGTAATCACAGAAAGTAACTGCAAAAACACAGAAAGAAAACAAATCCATGATTACCATCTCAGTAGTTTGTGGATATCGGGCATGGCTCTTTTCTCCAACAAGCCTCTGCCATTAAAAAAGTCAAAGAAATGAGAAGGAAGGTATAAGCTTACTGGAGTCTCAGCTTTCATCTGGGCCCGGAACTTCTCTCTCATTTCTTTCTCATTGAATTTGGCACTTCTTTTTACATAGACTCCTCCATGCTATCAAAGAGAAAAAAAGGGGAAAGCATTAAATATTTAAGTAGTTTAATGTAGAATAGCTGATAGAAGAACAAACAAGAGACAATGACAAGTCACCTTTATGACTCACACTGCAAATTGCCTACAAGACATTTCCTCCTATCACAAAAACATGTGAAACTAATTTTACATTTGCATATACTTTAGTTACAAAATGTGTTAAATAACAATCAGATAGAAAAACCCTCCAATGCATAAGACACTTGAAGTGTCCTGTTTAAAGGTGTTAAATAATTAATTAGAAGACGGCATTAGAAGTGACCCCAGGGTATTTATTCCCAGACAATGCTGACATGCAGCTTCATTTGCATATCAAGGGAAAATCACAGAACTGAAATTATGCATATACAAGTACTTACAGGTCAATACTTTCAATTCTATGTGCTCACTCTCAAATAGTAACTAACGCAAACACTGGGAATGGAAGTATCATACTTCTACATGCAAAATTTATGAATAGCACAAAAGCAACTAGCATAGGTCTTGAAAACCTCCTGCACTTCCCTAGAGAACCAAACATTTAATAAAGAAGTTATATACCAGTAAAACCAAAATCTTCACAAGGCAAAGAATTTTATGGAAGTATTTTTACTGAAAATTATTATTAAAAGTTAAACTATGTCCTGGAAGAGATTAATTTTAGAACTTGTTGGCAGAATTTATCACAAAACTTCAGTAAAAGTACACACAAAGAGAAATTTGCCCTATCATTTCCCTCTTCCACCATGTTGTTTTATCTACAAAGAAAGAGAATGTAAACAAGCATGCACCAACTATGAACTACTGATACAATGAAGTGTGGAAAAAAACCAAAATCAGCTTCCAAGTAACAGAATTTCAGGTTTAAGGTACATTGTTTTCATGGGTTTTATAATTGACTCCATAATTTGGTAATAGTCTTTTCTGTTCACCATGGCAACTGGTACTAGGATTTGTCAGACAACTTCTGTCCATTTATGGTTTTACACGCACTTAACAGAAAGGTGACAGTAAAGTCAAAACTACTAAGAGCTGAACCTCATTCAAATATGAGATCTCATGAAAAGATACAGTACATTCTAGAAACAGGGGTTGTGGCTATGTGCAGAGCTGTGTCCATGGCATGGACAGGAAAAAAATTGAGGGGTTAGGAGGAGATGGGCAGAAGAGGTGGTCATGCTAAGTGCTTTCAGCATTTGCTTCTCATGGTGTGGAGATGGCTGCTTAGCTAGTGGTGTTTGATGTGACTTTTGAGTTGTTCTTCAAAAGCTGCAGTGAAAGAGAACAGAAAGCCAATGATGCATTAACTGCATACTAAATATTCTGTCTTAACTTTATTGCCTGTGGTTCCCTCCCAAGGTGAAGTAGCCAGCTCTAACACTCAGCTCTGCTGCTGTGACTGGCAGGGGACCAAAACCATGAACAGAATTCTCCAGCACAGTGGAGCTTGGCTGTGGCATGGTATTGGGACCATCCCACAAGCAGTTTAATAGTTCCAGACAGAAAGCAGCATTAACAGAAAAACTTTTCTTCAGCTACGTAGTAAACAGAAAGCCTCATGTTATCTCCACACTCCACATGTAAGACCATTTTCAAGATCTGGCACTATTAAAGGGAAACAGAAGTCTTAAGCAGACTTAAGCACAGTTATATTCTGACACTCAACACAACTGGCCCTTCCAGGAAGGGCAAACTCAGTTTGGTATGAGAAAAAATTCATCTACTATACAAGACTTCCATTTAATGGGTAAGCCATCATTCTCTGTGAACCCAGCTATGTCCAGCTTTGATAAATGAGAGAAACCTGGAACTGAGGTATTCCCTTATCATAAAATTACTAATCAGCTGCAGTAAACTGGAAAAATACTGAACCAACTTTTCCTTGTTTGATTTGTCAGCTTGGACAAATGAAGTTACTATTGGACTGTTTGGTCAGGGACACACACCATGACACCAAAGATAGATCTGGTGTCGCATGTCAGACATTTTAATGCTCAGAAATAGATTTGCACTTCTCAAGCAAATGAACACAGAGTAACATAAGAACAGACAAAGTATCACAAGATCAGCATTTGCCACATTCACCCCAACTCCACCACTATGGCAGGTCCCTGTGGCTCGGGGGTACACAGCTAAAGAGAGGCAGGATATGTGGCTAAAACTCAGGAACAACCAAAAGGGTGCACAAGTTGATGCTGGATAACAGAAATGATAAAGGCATACTTCCTATGTTAAAAAAGTTGAGCAAACTGTGGGGTATCAAAAACACTTTTCAAAATTACATCCCAGCCACATCAGAGATATAAGATAAATAGGAACGAATTGGATGGTATAAGTTCATAAGATGAATTGGTAGCAAATGATAGGGGCAAAAAAAAAAATTCAGATACACCCAAAAATAATAAAGACAGTTTTATGAAAAGAAATCAGTTCTATCTCATCAATCAGACTTGGAACATAATAGGTTAATTTAAGTGTTTATTTTCTTTCCTAGCTATTAGATAGCTGCCTCAAAGAAGAATGCTAATTATGTGATTGTATATAGCTCAAATTCCCCAATTTGTATTGCATTTCCTTTTCAGTAAGAGATCAAATATATGAACGCTCTTCAAAACAGATTTCTGGAAGTACTGTTTTTGAGGTTATAGTTTTTTTCCACTGTACTTTAAAAGCCCCTCTCTCAGTCAACAATGGATTGTGTTTACAAATATACTTCCTTTGTGCCTGAATTTTGCTCTCCTGGACATCCAGACCACGTTTATTTCCAAACAGGATGTTTACCTGAGGAAGGGAATATGAATTCCGTAAGCATGGCGTAACTGCGTGGCTCTGGAAACTTTTAGTGGAGTGTAAGTGACATCACTGACAGAACATCAACAGGAAGGGCAGGAAGTGTTTTATGTTTTTGCACTGTGTGGTGTGATAAAAACAATAAAAATACCTATTAGCTTGCACCGCAGACCTTCTGCATCCCGTCTCAGTCATTTAAGCATATATGCATCACCACTGCCTGTCAATTGTGTCACTGATTTAAATACATCTATATAAATATATATAATCACCCCCTCCACTAAATCTTGCAGAAGTTTTATCTTTTGAGGAGTCCAAAGCTGAATAGATTTTGTTTAATATATACATGTTTTGATTAAAAATGCAGGTGACATTCAGATTAATTTCCACAGGAACCTCCTTTTAACAGTCAATATACTGCTCAGGAAACTGAGCACCGGATATTCCACATAGCAAAAGTAATTTTCCAAAATCTTGAAAAAAAAATTTCTGGGCACTTAGCGGGTGGAATATATATCCTGTTTGTATTTTCATTAAAGCAGACTTAAATCACCACCATTGTAATGACTAAAGGCAAGGACAAAGAGCAAAATATTTCCGTGGAGCAGATCAGTCACTTTGGTGGACAAAAATGTAGAGAAGCATTAAGGGCAAGCATTAGACAACTGAGAATTCAATTTTTTCCTAATGCATACCCTTAGTGAGGTATGACAAGGTCTGACAGTTTGTAGTTATTTAGGGGACTGGAACAGCAAACAATAAAAGAAATTGTGAAACAGTTTCCTCATTTTCTCTGCAGCATATACTTCTCTAAACATAGCAATTTTAGCAGAATTGATGGCAACCACCCATACTCCAGCCTAGATCTATAGCCTACTCACTAAGGTACTCATCCAGAAGACAACAAAGATTTTCAGCCATCAAGCTGAAGACATTGGATGTGCTGCAAAGATGAGGGAAAGAGTAAATCCTCCTATTGGACATATACCTGTAGCTGCCTACTCTTCATATACACCTTCACAAATTAATATATAGTTCCAATTATACCCAGCATAATAGTGCTCTTAATGTTCTCCACCTTCTTGCCCTCTTGGACAGGGCTGACAGTCAATTCAATCAAACTGTCTAATAGAAGTATTTTTCTAAGTGTGTGTGTGGGGTGGTTGTTGTTGTGGGGGTTTTTTTTGTTTGTTTGTTGGTTTGGGTTTTTTCGTTTTTGTTTTTTTTCTTTTCTTTGCCTGGGCAAAGGTGGTGAGGGACAGAAAGCAGATTAATATTCAGAGAACACATTAAGATCAAACAGAGAAGACAAACAAGAGAAGTCTTATTGAATAAGCACTTTGGAAACACTACCCAAAACCCTACCCATTTCTACTCTAATAACTAAGCACCCATCTAAACTCATAGATAAGTACCATGAAGCCTTTTTTGCTCACCTAGCAAAAAGCCAGTACTTCCAAAACCATCCCCCTCTATATTCTATTTTGTTTCACATAGAAACAGTTCTGCTTTCAGAGAAAGCAAAGAATAGACATGACAAGTTCACAGAGGATTTTAGGGAAGTAAGCCATCTACACTGCTCTCCACCATTTTAGACTGAAGATCATATTCACTCAGTACATTGGCTGTTCATTGAGCATGGCCCACTGTTTCTCAGTAATTGTATAAATTTGAGTCACATCATGTTGAGCTCTCAGACTAGAAGGAACAAAAGGAATATTATGCCAAAAGAGAAGAAAGAAAAAGGTGGGAATACTGTTAGACTCAGGTTTTTGCTTAACTGAAGTCCAAAATAACCATCAACATTTTCATGGAGGCGGGATCTGCCTGTCCTCCACACTACACTAAGATCCAATTTTTCTCTTTTATATTGTGCTAAAACCAAAACAACTGAAAAACAAAGAAGTACATCAAACAGTAATGCCAATTTACTCCCAGTTTGTAGCATGATACACAGCAAAACAAGTCTGTTTACACCTTCTGAGAGCATGACTACAAACTGGAGTTTTGGATTGTAAAAAGAACAAAGTTTTAGAATATTCTGAAATACTCCGAACTCTACAGTTTTAATTCTACACCCATAATAAGTATTCATTTTTTAAAAGTAAACTGAATCTTTAGTAACTGTCTCTCAACTAAGATACACATCTAACTACACTGAGTGAGACCAGTTGCTTTCATATTCAAATAATTGAATGCCAGCTCAAAACTACACCTTCACAGCACGCATGGAAAACAGGGGGAAGGTGCATCTTACATATCTGACTCACAAACAGCAAGGGAAGAGCGAAGTGGCTCACCTGTGAAAAGTACCACCCATACAGTGGAAGCCATTTTAAGCCATCCTTCAAGACATATCGGACATGCCCGAGCGCATTCTGCCTGATTGCCAGCATGTCCGCGATAATCCAGTCAACTGCAACGACAAAAGCCCAAAGTAGTCAGTTAAATTACCTCTTAATTGCCACTGATGAAACAAAAAGTATATGTTGTATGAATAAATGTCATTAAAGGTTTTTGAACTAGAAGTTCTTGCTTGTTAGGGCAAGCCTGGAAAGAGACACAGTAAACAGACAAGCAGGTTTTTTAAATCAATAAAAGTGTTAAGACAGGCAAAAAAAAATTACAAACCTGTACACTGATGATTTGATAAATATATTACATTTTCTTTATTTTTTGGCAAATCCCCGTAGATAATTACCTAAAAAAAATTAAAAAATATGCAGTATTACTTTATAATTTATTTTCATTGCATTAGGCAGTGATGATCCAATGCAGTAATTGGCTTTTTACTAGGACAACTGTCAGCAAGTTAATATCATTAACAGACAAACACCCTATCACTACATCAGTACCCACCACACAGATTTATCATCAAAGCTGTAAATATTCATTAATGAGGGCTGAAGAAACTTATTCTGCTCTTGTGCCATAGTCCAAGAACTGCATCCATGGAAGGTGACCTTCAGCCTGACAAGCTCCCTACATTAATGTAATTGAAGTTAATGTACGAAATTGCCATTTAATTTATACATCCAATGAATAAGACATGCTTTAGCCAGAACACTTGCTATCATTCAATCTAAAATAGTAAATTTTCCTGGATTAGATCAAGAACAAAATCTCAACCATTTGCCATGATTTTAACCATCAAGGGTGAACAAAAAAGGATGAGGTGAAGGGGTGCCTTTAAATTAGCCTGTGGCTTCCAAACAGCAGTTTCTTTAATATTTTTTTTCTCTGTTACATTAAAGAAACTACACTTTAACCTTGTAGTTTCTCACCCTTGAAAGGTACTGGTCTACTAGTGAAATAACCTTCTGAGAGCATGACTACAAAACAAGATGCCGATGCTAGAATCTTGGTCACCCTTTAAAAATGGATTCATTCAATTATTTTCAAATATAAAATGAGAAATGAATTAATTTTAATTCTGAGCCGAAGAACCAGTGCAGCTGTTCAATTACCTTTAATAAACATTTTCATTACTTAATGAAGCCTAGTTTTTCTAACCAGTACATTCCAGGTAGGCTTTCACCATTGTTCTGCCAATGGACATACTCCCTGTTTCTAGAAGATGGCTGTATCAGATATACACACTACTTTGAAATTATTCCATTTACTGGAAAAAAGAAAAGTGCTATATGGAAGGTTTGTTTACCTATTACCTATTACCATCACTTATTACCATCACTTCCCTAGTCTGGGCAATACTGGAATTTCATCTGGTAGAATTAACATTCATATCTTAATTGGTATCCTTTACTATGCCAAGTCTCATATTGATCCTTATAGAAGGTCTCTACCAGTATGTCTGAAAACTCTGTCCATCTCTCAGGAAACCTGTGATACTGGATGGCTAATGCCTTATATTGTTAACTCTGGACAAAAACTCCATAAAAACACTGTATGTTTTACATTCATGCTGTTTTTTCTTTGAAAATACAACCACACTGTTGATCAAGTTTTGTTTTCAAGGCCAAAACCAGATACCGGCAAACTGAGATAGTCAATATGTGAACAAGAGATCATTCAGCATACAGTAAAAGAGAATACAACAAAAACAAAAAAGAAAAGGCATGCAGAATAAATTCTAACTGAACAATATTTGTAACAAGTCAGTTGACAAGTATATTCTTAACAGTATATGAGAAATTTGACCAAGATTCTGCTATAGGAGTAGTCTTCTCACTGAAGTACCAGGATTTACAACCTTACTGCTGACACTAGGTACTACACACAGTTTAGAGCAAGGTAGCAGTCTGAGGTTTGATCTTACTGTTCAGGTGCACAAATTCTTCTGAAATAAATCCTCCTACTCTCACTTATAGAGTTAAAACTTCATTTTACAAGTGTACACTTTCCCAGCACTGTTACACACAACATCCATAAATACTGTTTTCTTTAATTTCAAGTTAAGACTCCACTATGCAGTTTCTGGCAAAGAGAATTTTAGAGTAAGAGAGAAGACCCAATACAACAAATCATTAAACCAGAAGGTCCTGAATGTTATTTGAGCTTTTCTATAACGTAGAAAAAAAAATAAGAACAAGAGGAAAACAAAACCTGGCCTTGACCCCAAGAGCTGCCTCACACAAGAAACAGGCTTTGAAATATACAATTTATAACTTCAACTTGTAAATATTTTCGCTTTAATGTACCAAGTCAAAATCTCAGTCCAGTCAGACCCACAATTTAAAGCACTCGCTTTGGACTATTGCATGGGTAAAAACAAATATAAAGGACCACTGCCATTAAAAAAGTATGCTGGTGTCTGCCAAATGTAACAGTTAATCTGTGTAATTTTTTATTTCAGTAAGATTGGCTCTAGTTCACTTTTTAACCTCAGAGGAACACCCACTCACTGTTCCTGTAAACAACTTCTACGCACAACATCATGGCTTACCCCAAGGGTTAGATGTGTTTATATGCAATGGACCAAAATCTTTTACACATGATAAAACACACAGCCAAACTGTTGTACAGAATTAAAAAAGAAAAAAAAAATCTTATTTATATTAGTTCTCATTAAACACACAAAATCTGGATGTTTTATTTCAAAGCAAAGGTAAGAACAAGAAAATCTGAAAGCTCTATTTTGTTTGCTCAGATGGCTCAGCCTAAGAGGATGCATGAGCTTTATCTGCACCATCATCCACTTCAGCACTGCCTATTTCACTGATCTGGAGATAGGCTTATACAGTTCATCAAAGGCCAGCAAACAGCTATTCACCTTAGACACTCTCCCTTAAAGAACAGAGCTACAAACTTTAAACTGTTACTACAAGTAGCTAAGAATGGCAACTTCCAGCCTGAAGTGCCAGGAGACACCTACTCTGCGGACACCCACGCAGCTCTCCTTCTGAGGCCAAAGCATTTTTGTTTTATTTGGCTTCTGAAAATATTCCCCATACACAACAGAGGGGTAACAGTTAAGAGCTTTTGAATCCTGCAGAAATGTCCTTTTCCCTTTGAGAGGGTGTCCAAAAAATTAACCTCCTTGTGGATAAGCAGGAGAAGAGTCTGCTCAGGACAAGACTCCCAATTTCGGGCAACCTGATGTGTTTAGGCAAACCAGAGTACCTAACATATACTATATTGCCAGAAGGAAATAATACACTACTCTTCTTCATGGCCTCCAGAAAACCTCTGGTGCCTTGCTGTTTTTCTTCTAACTTTACAGAATTCCTTGCTGCAGAGGCTGTGCAGCCTCTGACTCCTTCTCATTTTGCTGGTGCAGAAGATGTTTGGGGGTGACAGTGAATTAGAGAATCACAGGATATTCTGAGTTAGAAGGGATCCACATGGATCCTCAAGTCCACCTCTTAAGCGAATGCTGGTATGGGGATCGACCCCACGAGCTTGGTGCTTCCAGCACTGTGCTCTAAGGCAGCACTGGAGTGACTCACCAGGGACAGCAGGGCAGAAACAAGAGTCCACAGCACCCACCTGTATTCAAGCCCCTTTGGAAGCAACCTGAAGACATTAGAGCGGCTTAAAGACTCCCAGCCCTCCTCTGAGGAGCAGAGCTGCTCCCGGCATGTGCAGAGCATAGGCAGGGGTAGTCTTGCCCCCTGCGGCCAGTGCTGGGGAAGCAGCACAGGACACGCAGGACATGCTTTGGAGGCAATTTGCTCAACACAGAATTGCACAAGTCTGAAGTCTGCTGCTCAGACAGCTCTAGCAGGCTCAGCAGCAAACCAAAAAATCCCATGCAAAGCCATACAAAAAACCATACAAAGCAATCCATTTTATTGAATTATTGAATTTCAGCATAGTGTTTCATGTATTTCATGTATGGCTCTCCAGACACTACAGTATACATATATTCTACCTATCTATCAGCTTAATGAACTGGTAAGTGCCTTGTCAGCCACAATGAAGCAAGTGAGGAACATGTTCATTCAGAATAGAATCTGCTATTAATTAAAGAAAAAAAAAGGCACAACAAAGTCAAGCAAAGAAAACAAGTTAAAAGGAAGAGCAACATAGCAAGCCAAAGTAAGCAGAGATTTGAGGGAAAATATTTAAAATGCAGATTTACAGCCTAACACTGCAAACATTACTTGTGTACGCAACACTGTAAGTGTGCTTTTAGCCATGTTTTGGTTGCTTTACAGCCCAGTTCACAGTAATGGCTAATACAGTTAGTGTTAATGTGGATCCTTCACATCTGTTTATATAGCAGCACTGTCAAACTCAATACAGTGAGGTCTCAAATGAAGGAAACTGGATGCTATTAGACCCCTTCTGTGCCAAGGCTGGTACCCAGCTTCCATGGTTGCCATACACCAAGCTGTTCACAGGCTCAGCAGCCACAAGACACACCTCAGTGTCCTGTCTGGGGAAAGCTTTGATGAATTAGCAGGAAGTTGAAAGCAGTTCTGCTTGGAGAATGTACTAATTCAGTGACAGGCTGATCTAGGCATGCAAATGAGAGCTCCTGGGTGATCTGGCGACACCAGTTTCAGCTTCCCTACCAGACTGCTTTTTCCAGTGCAGCATATTTAACTATGGCTGGGCTAATGTGGTAGGTCACGCAGCAATGCAGAACAGTCCTGCATGGCAGCCACACCCAAATAACCCATAATTTGTACAGGTTTTCATTGAAACAAGGCAGACACTCCTACATTAGACTTAAGAATTTTATTCCTTGCTTATGAAATCTTTACATACCAAAGAAAATTAAATAGAACATTTAATCATGTCCTAGCTCAGTAAACACTAATAACTGTAGGTAAAAGTATTCATACTGTCAGAGGATCTGTTTGCAGGTCAACTGGTGATCACATCAAACGCCTAGCAAAGAGATTACCTTAATGTTGTAATTGGATGTGGCTGATAATGGGTGGAGTTAGAGGCTGATCTGCAAGCAGATCTGATAGTGTGACTCCTGCTTCAGCACCATTAAAGCAACACAGCTGGTGATTGCTGGTAAAAACTTGGGCCATCTCATCTAGTGTCTATCAGTCTACCAGTCTACTCAGCCTTGGTTCCTCCACAGACTTCTTAACCCTCCTGCCTTCTCTGTTCAAAGAAACCAGGTGTGAATTGAAGAATGATGTTCCCATCTTTGCTGTTACTTCAACAAAACTTACGTTCACTGGAGTACTTTGTGAAAGCAGAGGATTGTGTTCAGGAAAAACATCAGTTTCAAGCACAGGGAATAGCAACTGGAAAGAGGGATAAAAGCAGGATAACGGGGAGAACATTTCTTCCCTCTTCTGGAGAACAGTCAAGATATCAACACAAAAAAAAGGACCACACAGACCTCCTACTCAGCTGTACTATCCTCACAAAATGCACCTCTTTCCACTATTTCTTCATGATTAATAATTGGGACTGTGTGTTCTTTGGGACAAGAGCATCTCTGTTGGCTGGGCACTACTACAACAGGTGTACTAAAATAAATAGTATCCTAGGGCATATTTCTCATCTGCTTGTTACAAACTCTGGATACAATTTTCTGGTAAAAGGGTGGAGCTTGCATGAGCCAACCACCTAAACAACTACCATGTAGCAGCTTCTGAAGTCAACATGTACTCTGCGGAAGCTGACCTCTGCAGCACTGCTGCAGGCATGTTCAGTGAAGTTCTTCAAATTCTCTAAGACTAAAAACCTGCCTCATGTCACAAGTCCTCTGAGGTTCCAAAGAAAGCACCTCAGACCATAGAATCTATTTACCCTGTTTGACTAGAAGCAGGCTCAAGACAGGATACAGACAGGGAATCTGTACTTGAGGCTGACAGATTTTTCAGGTTTTCAGATGTCTTACTACAAGATTTTTAAATGTTTATTTTTTCTTCACAGAAGACAAAAAAGCACATTTATTCACATTTAGCATACAAGTTTCACTCATCTACAGTAGAAGGAATATTAATAGAACAGAAGAGGAAGGACTTTGATGTTACTAGTTACATTTTCTCTAGAAAAAAAGTTTATAAATTTTCTAAAAATACCTTTAGGACACAGCTTTAAGGTAAGGATCATACTATTGCTACACGTCATAACATCTTTAGGGACTATCTGCTCAACACAGAATTGCACAAGTCTGAAGTCTGCTGCTCAGACAGCTCTAGCAGGCTCAGCAGCAAACCAAAAAATCCCATGCAAAGCCATACAAAAAACCATACAAAGCAATCCATTTTATTGAAGCAGAGTTCATTCAACCATTCTGCAGTTATGCATTTTACTGGGGTTCAGTGAAAAAAACCCCAACATTGCTAAGAGATTAAGCTCTGGAGAATATTGAAAATATTACTACACAATGTAACTTAATTTTTTTTTCAATATATTTTTTCTTGATTCAAGCAGAGAGCAAAGAACTTTGGAAAATACACTTACTGGTATTTAATTTCTTTTTTGTAAGAAAACTATAGTAGCAACCTATTTAGATTAAGTAGGACTAAATCATACCTTAAGATGTTAAATATGAAACCTGTACATTCTTACTTTCATACTAGCTTTTAGCCTTATGGTATAAATTGACAAACTTTTATCAGTGGTTACACTTCATTCCATGTACTAGATACATGTATAGAAGTCATCTGTTCTGATGCTGACTATAAAGGCTTCACAGGTTCTGAGATGAATTAAAGATAATTGTCCCCTGTACTCCTTAGCTCTCTGATGAATACTTAATTTTTTTAAAAAAAGGTATCTGTGTATCTTAAATGTTCCAAACTTGATAACACAAAAACCCCCTAAGATTTATCATGATTTTAAGATTCTTATACCTAAAGTCTGAAAAAAATCTTATTTTCCTAATTTACAGATCTTTCTCCAAATTACTTGCTTTTGATTACACTGCAGTTCAATGGCACAAACCCACCATTACAATCAGTGACCACTTGGGAAAAATCAAAATGAGAGCATCTAACTTTCATCATAAATCACCAGTAATGAAATTTTTTTAATAATAACTGCACATACCTCAGACATATATGAAAGGTCATTATTTATATGGTGAGATTTCAACAGGAGTGTTTTTCTGAACATTTGGCATCTTGGCATTACATAAAACCTGAACATGTCCTCTAGTACAAGAGTGGAAGTAAGTATTGTACCTGTTTCCATAGGAGAAAGTCTCCTTTATAAGCCTTTTGCATCTCTGGAGACTTCTTCATGCACATTTTTGTAATTTCCTTAAAAGAAGGGCAAAAGCAACCCACGCTTAATGTGGCCATTGTTTACTTTATTACCCTTCTGTAGTGGAAAATATGTAACGCCCATTTAAGCTTACTCTGGAAATACCCTTTGCCCATCAAACATGAGCAGGAAAGCTTGTGGCAGCTTGCAGCGCTTCCTCCAGCCAGAACTCTTTGTAATAGGAACTTTGCTTTTCAATGCCTTGGACTCCCGGGAGGAGTTGTTGGCATCTTTATTGGTAATATTGTTACAAGTGTTTGTATCAAGTACAGACTGAAAGCTGCTGTGAAGCCATCAGCGGGCTGACATGAATGAGAATGATTACGAAACATCTCCAGTCTCTGCTTCCGGTTGTGGAATAGGATTTTTGAAAACTTCTCCTCGCATCGTCAATAAGTATTGGGACTTTAAGCATTCTACATTTTCACAGGGAGGCAAAGGAATCACTACACAGCATAAGAACATGTAGGGAGGTATCTGCAACAATTCTGGCTCCAGAATTTAACACAGCAAACTGATCAACCTCAAAAATCGCCACATTAAAGCCACTCTCATCTGTTCACCACCCCAGCATGTGAATGAGCCAGTTCCCCTGCAGCTTGCTCAGAACTATGCACTATGTTTGCTTACTCAAAAAGCAACATGCATGCCCTCAGATTCCCAAACAGCCTTAGGAAATGGAACAAAATAAGTCTTTGAGTCAATCCGTACGTTCACCAGGTAAAATTATTTCAACAACCACAACACAGTTCAAGGCAATCCAAACTAATATTTTTTTTATATCTAGTCATGCGGTAAAATACAAATTTAACCACATTATGTGTAGTTTATTTTACATTTAAAAATCAAACTAGCATAAATGCTATTTCCTACTCCCACAGAGGATCTAGTTGTAACAGAGAAGATGACAAGTAGTATGTGACAGAAATGAAATGAACAAAAGAAAATAATTTCCCTGACTTTTTTACCAAATCCCTTCATAGGATAAATTTGAACTGACAGAAGATAGATTAAAGAGTATTTTTCCCCTGAGAAGATATGCTTCTTCATAATTGTAATGTCAAAATCCCTGACATCTGAGCCTACTTTATCTAACACAACTAAAACTGAGAAAAAAAGGATACCCTACCTGCAAGCCTAAGGCAAAAAGTTTGAAACTGCTGCACTCAAATGTTTAACTATGAACAGAATCTTCTCTTAGCAAGAACAGTGTCTGATGGTAGAGTACCAGAAGAAAAAAACATCTAAATTAACAATCATCCTTACGTAAAGTATCCGGACATATTATGTAAGCAGAAGAAAAGGGCATGGAAGAGCACTGTAAAACTCCATGGCCCAGTGTCTACCAGAACACAGCTAAACACAAAAAGAGTAAAGGGTATAAAACTTGTGCAGGTCAAAAGAAAAGTGATAAATACAATTTTATTTCAAATGTAACAAATTATGCTAAGTCAGGACAAATTGTATTGAAAAATCCATATACCAAAAATCTTAAGATATTAAAATAAAGAATATTTAAATAGAAATTTCTAAAATCAAACCACGAGATTGCAAAACTTACTGGTCAAATACTTGGAATCGGAATCTGTAAGAGCATTCAAACTTGCCCTTTGACTCCTTAGCTTTTCCTACCTGCCACATACTTTCTAACACTTTCATAAATACATGCAGTTAACTTAAAAATGTAAACACATGTTTTTTAAATTGTGGATTGTGACAGATAAGGCTGATGCAAAATTCAGATTCAGTTGTGACTTGCCATTTAGAAAATATATGCTAGGCAAATCTCCACACAAAGCTGCTCATTTACGAACCCAAACAGCAGTTTTGGTTCAGGTAGCTGATACTTGATTTCTAAAAATGCTAACAAGACCTCAGTTTTTATTTATTTTCTTTTTCCTACATCTGGCAGTAAGTGGAGGATGATCAGGGTCAGCATTGAATGCAAGACCTCTCCTTACTAAATTCTTTCCAGATTGCCCCAAAGCCACATCTGCAGTAGACTGGAACTCTAGATGGCACACTGTTGAACAAGAGTCCTGAAGGACATCACTTTCACCTTCAGATCTACAGTCAAAGGCACAGAACAAAAATTAAGATATATGCAAATATCTGGTTTGCAATATCTAAAACAGAAAGAGCACAAAGTTAACATACCTAATCTATCTATTTTTTGCTGCTTCACACCACAGTTGAATGTAAGTCTAAAATTAGGCATACATCTCAACTTGAAAGCTACGTCCCTCAGGCTTAGCAGGTATCACTTAATTTCTGTTCCAATAACACAAAGAACTTAGCTGTATACTACAAAAGACATATATGCCTGGAGACAGCTGTACATCGAAATCTCAAATGAAATAAAGCAGGGTAAACCCTCTTAATGGAGCCAGAAAAATTTCATCACACCAGAAAAATTTCACTGGGCTTCTTTCAAAAGTTTACCACACAAACGTGATACACTTCACTATCTTCTCCTAGTTTCTTTTCAGTCTTTGCATTGCACTAGTCCCCCAAATTTCTATCACTCCCCCAAGACCTTCATTATTTCTACCATCTCAATTAAATTACAATTTTTTTAACCTCTCAACACACATCACAACAGCTAACACTGCTTCACAAAGCAGCAACATAAGCAGGTGCTAACTGGGATTACTGCCACAAGCTACACGAATGAGGAAAGCTCTAGTCCTCAGAGGCTACTCAGCTCCAACCTGAGCTTAGAGGTTTGCCTTGATGGCAGCTCTACACCTTCCTGCTCAGCTCCCACACCATTCCAGGATCCTCCCACTCCTGAGCGGCCACACGGAGGAGAGCTCAGGAAACCTGAGCTCAAGGTGAATGAAAGTGCAGGTTCGTACACCTATGCTCATGCAAAAATGCAAATGCCAGCACTTTCCCTCCAAACAGAACTGAAGAGGAGTGAAAAGTTATTCTGGTTACGTCATTTGCCTGGGAAATGTGTCCTCATCTAAAGAGAAGCCGAACGCTGTCACTCATATCTACCAACAGGAAGCAGTCAGCAGCCAGACCTTCACCCTGCCATGATGAAGCCTGGTTAAGATGCCTCTCTCAGTACAGAGAGGGAAGAACCAAGTTCCTAAGAGACCACAAAGCACCTCACCAACAGCAATCAGAAGCACCTCCTTGTATGCTGCAACTTGGCTGTCAAACTTGTGCTGCCTCTTGCCTTCCCACTTCTACACTGGGCCCTCAAGAATTACCTGTCGGACAGCTGAACAGCTTCAAAAGGAAAAGCAAGAAGTAAATAAAGATAATCTTGTCTGGAAGGTTGCTGTCCTGGGAACAGAGATGGGCACAGACACTCATTTTCATTGCAAATTGGCCAACAGCTCCAAGACTAAGTATCCACCCTGAACTCAGACACCAAACTCTCCTCACACATTTCCTAGAAAGCCATGATATGAAAAAAATCCCAGGCACTACTCCACTGGAAAGTATTGTCAAGAGTTCAGCAGCACATTTGCTCCACAAAGTTTTCGTTTGCTGTAAACCTAAGTAGTTTTCAAACTGATTGAGACACAATAACGCCAATCTTCAATACCAATCCAGGAAGCACACTGCACTGTTTAACAAGCATCTCTTGCATTTTATAAAATAATTGTTTAGTTCTACTAAACAACTCCAAGGTATTATCTGATCCTTACAGCCTTTCCAGAGTCTTGTAAAGATAACAAAACCCAGAATTTCGCAATGTCTTTAATAAAAACATTGCTTCCAAAATAATCTATTCATCAGGAAGCGGGGGTTGGGAACACAACTGACACAAGTACTGAACAAAATCCATGTGCATTAATTCAATTATGGATTTCATTCAATTGTCAAAACCCTTCAGATGAAAATCATCCTTTGGAAGCAGTCTGAGTGATGATTTCTTTATTATTTCTTCACCAGCATTCAGTACATAATATCAAACAGCATTACAACAAAAAAGTTGAAGAACATTTAGTCCTCATACGATCTGAGGCATATGCACATACACAATAGGCATTAATTTCATCACCCTGACAGCAACAGGGATAAGATGCTCAGGGTCAGAGAGATGAGAGCATTCATCATATTGAATTACTAGTCCTTTCAGCCCTTCAACCATGCTAATCACACGCATATTTGCAGCCATCCTGGTTTTCACATCCTCTGGTAAGATTCAACTTTTTATCATCTGTCAGAAATGCAAGAGACCAGACTTCGCTAACACAGTAAAGAGAAAAGCAGTAATACAGCCACAGTTCATAAGCTACTTGATGATTCAGAAACCTGGGGCCAAACCAACTATTAGAGCCTGCAGATGCAAGTCCTCCAAAGCACATGAATTACACCTGTTTGTACCAGGGACTGCTTTAGCTCATCACTGATAAAATTAACATCCATTGCTCTCTGAGACTCCCTTTACATACAATTCTTCTGACTCCATACAATGTTCCAGCACCATGTATATTTTCCTCCTAGAAAAGAGTACTGTAGAGCACCTGCATTTTATGGCAGGACAGGTGTGAAGCAACACAGGGCCAAAGCAGGGACGTTCTCTCTGTGCCACTTTCCAATACCACACCTACACATTTTCATTAGTGAGTATATAATCCTAGAGATTATTGAGCAGCACTGTCACAATGCCACAGATTAATTAATTTCATACATTTATAGCTCCTTAATAGAATCCATGGATGCCTGCTAAACTGTAATTGCACTGACAAATACATGCAGCACTCTAGGATTTCACTTTATAGTCATACTGGCTTTGTCAAGTTTACCTCACAGCACTGGGATGTTGTTGTTGCTTTCTGTACTCTTAGTACTTGTTCTTCAGTATTTTATTGCCAACTCTTGCATGACAGTCAGCAAAAAGAACTATTTTTGGCAATTCATTAATGAATTCTAATATTATTGGAAAACCTAAACTGATGCCAAGTGAGCTTGAGTTCTCTTAGGCTTTGTAAAACAAAATTGTTTCAGTGGAAAAAAACCCAAGTCTGACCCAAAATTTAAAAAGAGAAAGTATTTTTAAGTAAATAGTTTTTTACTTATCGAGTAAGAAACTTCTACAGTTACTTCATGAGCCACTGTCTAGGACCTAAAATATCCAGAGTTCACAGCAATTATAGTTCTGCAATTATTTTATATCTCAAGTCAAATCCTTAAGAGAAAGGAAAAGACTAGTATTTCAAAATTCTCTACCATGCAGATCAGGTTACTTAGTTACATTTCAAAACAGAGGAGTTTGCTACAATGATAAAAACCTTCCTAGCACGAACTACAGTTTTTATTTTCAAAGAATTGGCTAAGAACATCGAAGTAGAGAAGAACAAAAAAAAGAAGAAAAATACAATTGTGCATGCAATCGTGAGGGGGAGACAGACTGAGATTCTTAATGGATTAACAGCAAATGAGAGAGAAACATCTATCTCTATTATTGACAGATAAATAAATAGAAAACAAATACCATAATACACTAGTATTTGAGTCAAAAAGATAGTCCTCCGTGTTTATGATTGTAATGAACTCCACCTTATTAATATGCACTCACATTACCAGCAATATTGGCAAATTTTTTTAAAATCAGACACCTCAGATATCTACAACTGGTTCAGAGTGTTCTTGTATTGAAAAGCCACAAATACCTTAAGTGTAAAACCAAAGAATGCTAAACAGAACGTAACATTAAAGACATTTTAAATACAGTAAGACAGCAACTGTACTAACAAAAAGTCACTGGAAGATCTGTAGAATCCTAACAGCTTGAGTGAGACTACAACAAATTCCAGTATTCTGATGCATTAAGTTGTTGTCTCCTATTTATCCAGTTACAAAAATAAACACCCACACATACTTCAACTGATTGAATAAATTAATAGACCTGAAATAGACCTGCAAAACTCCTCCCTCCCATGGCTCTTATGGTGACCTAATGCTGGTAGAGTCCTACAGCTGCCTTTATGAAGCTAATACTTTTGCTAGTTTATTGGAATTATGTTTAATGATGCTACACTTTTGCATCTAATTACATGCCTTAAGACAGCCCATCCACAGTAGCTCTCAGATTACCATCTCAATCTCATACACTCAGGCACATGGTTAACTTTCCACTGTGAGTTTCAAGTTAAAACACGTGCACCATTCACAAGAGTAGGACATCCTGTTTCTCTCCCTTACACAAATGGGGACTATCTTCCAGTTAAATGACACATGGACTTTAAGGGCTATAGCCCTTATCTCTCTATACATGTCTTGTATTTTCCCAGATTTTATTTACTTCCCAGTCACTATTTTATTTATCCTATGACATATGTCTCCTCCTCCACCATTTCATGTCATTATTTGTTGCTTGCTGTGACAAAGCATCTCTATTTTACTATTATCCTAACTGATCTCCTGCTAGTGGCCTATCATTGACCATCAATCACCATTTTTGTGTTTGTAGGAAGTTTATCAATGCAATGAAACGGAGGTCAACAGACGACGGCTGCCTTGTTGTTTCTTTTGGTTAGCATTTTCCTTTCTTTAATGTCACAGGCATTTTTGAGATAAAAGTTCTTTTTAAAATTTTGAAGTATTTGCTACTGTCTGCACACCAGTCATAGGCAGCTTGAGTAGCTTTTCCATTACAATTAATATATTCATTTTTGGCTCTCATTCTCAGAATAGGCTAAGTTAAACTTCTATGCTGCTACTTTAAGCAATTAATGACCAAGATGGGTTACTACACATCAAGATATCTGCACTAGACACACTACATAAAACAGAAGGAAGTTAAAACTAAAAGTACCTGTGAACTACTGCTCCTTCTTCCCTTTTTTTTTTTTAATATATCAAGCACAACACAAGTTACCTTATTTGGACATGATGTAAGAGGAAGTTACATAAATTACAAGCTGAATCAAAAACTACCACTAAAGAAGATCTTGCTTCAGTTTTGTATCCCTTCTACTTACTCTGATGGCAAACAGTGTAACTCTTGTACCTTTAGCTGGCTTTGTGGGTTTCCAAAGAGTCAGTATGAAAGCAAGGCCTACAAACCCGCTCAAGACTGGGAACTAGGGGAGATCCAGCCTGATCCTGAAATAAATGCTTCATTAGAGTTGAAAAAGGCCTTAGCTGTAAATATGAGAAGACCTTATTTGTATGAGCTCTGTCATCTGTCAATGTATTGGTATTCTTTGCTCTCAAGCACCTAAAGCTGACACTAACTTCAAAAAGCCATCTGTATATTCAAAAAATTTTGAAGGTAATGTTTAGGCACAGGAAGCACCTGTCATTTATTATTTTTTGCATGCAAAATTAAAAGTCCCCTTGCCTACTTTCCAAATTACAGACAAATATATAACCTCTCAAACACTGTCAGGTATTATCTGTCACCTGAATGCAAATACCCCTCTGATCATACAAGAGAGGCCTCCAATTCCAACTCATTAACCTGAAACTGAGATCCTACATAATCGCAATCCATGGCTGCTCCAAAATTTAAGGGCCAAAGAGTGACATGAGGCAGACTGCACGAAAACTGAAAATCTGTAATAACTGAGAGATTAAGTAATCTATTTATTAAAAACTTGTACGTGTATTATGTACAATTATAGCTGATGTCAGTTTTCTCATCTGCTGCCAATTTAATACTACAGATGTGCAGCACAGGCCACAGGGGTTCAAAGTGTGCAAAGGCGGCTGCCATTCAAGTGCTGACAGAGCACGACCGGTGTCGCATCTCTTCCGTTTCCCCGACCTGCAAAACGAACACAACACCAACACTCCGTGAAAAGCACCACCAGAGGAGCAGCGGCGGCTGCGGAACGAGGCGGATCCTCTGCGGTCCCGGGCACAGGCCACGGCCGCACCTGCCCGCGGGCCCACGGCGGGCGGCCCGAGAGGGCCGGGGGGACGAGCCCAGGGCCGGCACCACCACCGGCCGCTCCCCGGCCCGCCGGAGCCCCCCTGCCCTGCCCGGCCCAGCCGGCTCACCTGCACGCCCGTGTAGTTCTCGAAGAAGAAGAGCACCATGCTCTGGTAGATGGTGTACAGCCGGTCATCCACCTCGCGGTAGAAGCGGGTGGGCAGCACGGCGGAGAGCAAGCGCCAGGCGCCCCAGGCCAGCACGTAGGTGGGCGCCGTGCCCATCATGACGGCGGCGGGCAGCACGTAGCGCATGGAGTAGGTGTGCAGCACCAGCGACAGCAGCATCTTCCCGCTGCCCCCGGCCTCACCGGGACACCCACATGGGCGGCGCGCTCACACACAGCCCCGCAGCCTCGCCGCCCGCATCGCCCGCCGCGCCGGGCACACCCACCAGGCGGCCGCGAAGCGGCAGCGGCGGCGGCGACTGCGGCCGGGACGGACGAGGAGAGCGGCGGGAGAGGACACGGGCTCACGGCTGCTCTAGCGCCGCTGCCGCCACCATCTTGCCCGGCGGAGGCGGAGCCGCGCCGCAGGAAGGCGGCCCCGGGCCCGCGGCGCTTCCGGGCGGGCGGGAGGGGCTGGGCCGGGCCGGGCCCGGTCCCGCGAGCAGCCTGGTCTGTGGCGTCCCGGGCCCTGTTCCCGCCCCATCCCCGGCCCCAAGCCCATCACTCCCCAGCCAGAAGCGGCTGCAGCGGGGTCGGGCTGTTCGGCTCCGCTCAAAACGAGGCACACGCGTTTATAACTGAGGAGCTTAGTTTGTATTATATTTTAGCATAGGTTAGAAGAACATTTACTCCTTTTTCGTGGCCGTCCCCCGCCCTCTCCCCACCCTCGCACTTTCGGCCTATGAGTCCAAAGTGGAGCCCTAAAAAAAATGCAGCTCTCCCTTTGCCAGCTCCAGGCGCAGCGATGGAGGTTTAGGAGGCATTTCACGTGCCCAGCTTGCGCTTGGACGCGGTCTCGCCCCAGCAGGCAGCTGCCCGCCTCGCCTCCTCTCTTCTCTCACCCCCAGCCTCTGCTCCCCAGTAACCTGGCGGCAGCAGAAGCCAGAGGCACCATCTGCTTTTCAAGAAAATGTAAGAGGTCTTGCCGAAAACAGTCTAATAACCTTCCCAGAAGAAATTCTTTATTAAGCTCTAGGTTGTAGTGAGGTATTTATTCCTTGTCTTTAAAAAATAAGTTCTATCCTGAAGCTTGTGGAGATCTCATTGTTTTGAAAGAAGTGGATGCGCAATACCTTCTGCTAAAATTTGTTTCCTTTGCCAGGTTTTAACTGGGACAAGCTTTGTCCTTTGCTGTTGACCTCGTGCTAGCTGGTTTCTAGTGTGTGGTGAAAATGGCATCCTTCGGTTCATTAGTCTTAGGTATAAAAAGATGTGTCTTTAGCAGTTTTAGAATGTTTCATTTTTATTCCTTTGAATGTTTTTCCCCCATATTACAAAGACTGCTTTTATTTTTTTTTGCTGTATTTTACATTATGTGTTTTCCTTTTTTTTTCTTTTACTGTTTGAATTTTATTTTTTCCTTCCAGTTTATGTTTTTTCGGCATTCTTTATCTTTTACCGTCCCATACAGCACACACATGCCCATGTTCACTCACACACCTTTTTTCTGCTTTTCATAATTGGATATTTTGTACAGGTTCTTTTAATGTATTTCCTCTCTTTGTGAAGTATGTTATCCAACATATAGATATCATTTTAGTTACATAAAAAGTATGGAGTCCATGTACTTGGGCTTAGGGCTTAATTTACTAGTGTAATTATATGGGTATGATGTCGTAATATGGGGTTGTAATGTCTGCAACTGAATAAAACTCAGACTTTTCCATTCAAGAAACAAATATACCAAAGTGATGAGATCTGGGACGCTCCCACCAAGTCCTTGCATTTCTAGATTCATAGATGCTTTTTATTGTAGATCCCTCTGAATTGTGCCCCAGGAATTTGAATACTGGTCTTCCAGATTATAGACGACAAAGACAAAATAAGACAAATGTTCTGATACTTGCTACAATTTATCATTTCTAGTCTTATGAAAGCATAGGCCCCAGTTATATTCCCTTTAACCAAATTGCTTCCTGGGCATTTTATTTTTAGCTGGAAGAAGAAAAATCACTCAATTTAGGGTGATAAGTACTCCAGTTCAGATATTGAGACTTCAAACCTGTTTTTATTTTCTTCTGTAGACCAACCTTGGCATTTAAAAGAATAAACAAGCCTGAAATTTTAGGGGAAAAGCATTGGTGAGCCATTTGTAAGGTGCTCAGTCTGTTTTGTGTGAAGATAATTATTTGGTGTCAACCTGATTATTCTAGTGTTAGTTTATTCTGCTGGTGGTTGTCACACCTAAAGTGGCCAAGCTCACCAAGGTCTGGAAAAAATATCAGATATTAATCTGATAATGAAAAATACCTGTGATTGCCTCTAGAATGAACCACAAACTGTGTTGCTAAGTGCCAACTCTGAATGTTAAGGGAGTTTCCCATTCTGCTACTGACAAAACTGTGTTTCACAATTCCATCACCTACTCACTGCTTGTTAATTGACTAAGCAAAGCCAGATAACAAATCAATCTCCCTTGAGCTTTAAAATTTAAACCTTTACAGATGGTCTTATCTTCAACAATATCCTGGAAGATGATTGATTGGTGTCAGTTCGGTTGTTAAATGTTGAGAAATGAGACACAGATATAAAGGCCAAAGATATAGATCTAAAGAAGGATTTAAGCACCTGAATTCCTAGAGTCAAGGACTTTGATTGAGAGCTTAGGCTTGCTATGAAGTGCATGTCATGTGGAGACCTAAGCAGTGCATGATAGGATCCATGGCCATCGCCAGTCTGTACAGAAAGTTGATTACAATTAGCAGACTCAATATGTATTTGTGTAGGGCCTGATAAGCTGAAACACTGAGGACAATGCTGTGGCCTAAGTATGGTCTTACAAGTTCTCTTTCTGTATTTCAGAAGCACGTGTCCACTTGAGACCCACAACCCACAGATCTCTCTCAAATTTTGGTAATACACTTTTTAAAACATGGCTAGAGAAGCTACCAACAGACTTCAGAGGACTGGATTAGACATGGATTTGGTTTGTTGAGGGTATAAAACTCATACCTCCCATCACTGAGGTAGGTGACCTGCAGGGTAAGAGTAATGAACATCTCTCATGTTGAAGGTGCATTTTCGTAGTAATTGTTTAATGTAACATAAAAAAAGAATTAACCTAGATTACAGTTGGACTAGTTTAGACAAATAGATTTCTTTAGATTACAGGTCCTCTAGATGTGTGCCTTTTTTCCAACAATGGCCATGACCTTCTGTATCTGTCTGCATTTGCTCAAGGAAATGCAGGATTCCTGCAGTCCTCTCCAACCTTAGGTGAGAAATGTAGTAGTTCCTCTCCATCCCTGACTCTGTCCTTGCAGGGCTCCTTGTTCCTCTGCCCGCTGGACTCCTTGGCTCTCCTCACACAGAACATAAGGCTGCACAACATCTGACTGATCCACCTCAGCAATGTGTCTACATGCCTGTGCTCTGCTTGTTCCGTTCTCACCTTCAGGACCTGCCCAGAAAGGACGTCTCTTACCACCAGAAAGGAAGAATCATGCTGAGCCAGCTTGTATTCTGAGCTAGTTCTTGAGGATTTTTTCTGGGTGGCAGTGGGCTTGGTTGTGTTTGTGGTGTGATTTACACAATGTTTTGCATCATGCCCTTGCAGTGATAGGGAAACTCAAGCTATACACTAATTGAGGCAGGTTTCAGTTCTTCTCTGCTCTCAGGAGATTCCTTCTTATGGATTTGGTTGTACTTTTTGCCTCTACAAATCAGTAAGAATGGCAGATGCAGAAGAAGCAAGGATGTGGCAAACTTCTCCCAAGCTCTCACAGCCTTCTCCAAACTGCCCTTTGTGGTTCAGGGTCTGGAGCCAGGTCTTATTCACCAATAGATTTATTGTACATGTGTCTACCCGTTTTTCCCTTTACCTGCACTGGGTTTTATCCCCACAGGAGTCTGTGGCAAGCAGTAGAATCTCCTTTTGTTTTGAACCTGCCTCAATGTAATTTCACTTTATGTACCTTAGAACTTGTATTGAAAGACACAGAAACCCCCTTTCCACTATGTTTTTAAAGAGATGTTTCCACTCATGATTTTTAAAGATCTCCGTAACATCCACTTAGGCGATCTGTTTTCATACTGAATTTTACTTAGTTTTGCCCCATATGAAAGCTGTTGTTCCAAGCTTCTCTCTTGCAAGCATAGTCAGGATTACTCATGGCATTTGCTAACTTTTAAAGTTTCATTTTGCAAGTCATTCTTCTTTTACAAAAATAAATCTCAAAACTTCATGTGAGGTATTATGTTCACTCATAAGATTTATCCATAAAAATAACTTGCAGAATCTCTGATACATGTCTACTATAATATATCATCATTTAATAAACCGAACCAGTAAATGAGAAGAAGCACATTTTTCCCAGTGGTTCTAAAACATATCTGCTGACACTAGATACGGTGATTCTCAAAACTCTGCAGGTTGTAGAGGAAACAGAGTTTTAAGGAACACTGGCTCTTTTGCATTAAGCTGGATCACTATCATCTTTCATCTCCATCCAAGTTTTCTCTTTCCTCTGTTTCCAGTCTTCACCCATCAAAGTCTCAGTCTCCCTTCCAAAATACATCCTTTGGTTCTCAGCTCTGTCTCTACATATTTTTTTCCAATCTCCTTCCCAGGCAAGCCTAGCTAATTCTACTCCCATGACTCTGTGCATCCCATTCACATTTCTCACACAATGTCCATCTCTTTTTTTTTTGTAGTGAATCCTGGTTTGCTCTTAATTTCCCCTGAGAGCTCCTAATCCTGTTATCCACTCTTCTTTATGTCAAATTCTCTTTGCCAGAGCAATTCTAATTTTTACTTCCTGCCTACTTGGTCACAGTCCAGTCTTTCCTCAACAATTCTCAGCCACAGCTTCACCCTAGATCAGCAGTTCTGGCTTGGCCTTTTCCCCCTAATTTGGTCAAGCTCTCAGTCCCTTTGTATGTAACTTGGGTGGCCTCTGCCCCTGTGGCACTTGAGTGCAGGCAGGGACAGCACTGAGAGAATGGCAGAAATAAGGTACTGTGGCCCCCATCTGGTCCTTGGATGGCCTGAAGGGGTCAAAGCATGCTGTCTCTCAGGAAGAACAGCATCTGTACAGTCTGTTCAGTGAGCCAGGATTTGTGCATTTTAGCTGAAAAACTTGGGTTCTGTACCACACAGTTACAAAGAGATATATCAGAGGTTTGTGGCTTTGCCAATTTTGAGCCAATTTTCACAGTAGGAGAAAAAGTCATCTTCATAGCTCAAATGCTACTCATGACCTTATCAAACAAATCCCTGCTCTAAGGCCAAACTTAGTAAAAATTAAAAGGATTATGAGCAACATAGCAGAATAGCAGATTTTCTATAGCTGTATTCCCTAAAAGAATGCAGGTTAGGAAATTTCAACCCTAAGTTTTAAAATAACTAGACAAGACAACAAAGACAAGCTCTTTGAAATTTGAAATTAAAATCTACTAATAAAAATGGACTTTGATACCAGGTAATGCTACAGTTCTTCCCTACAATTAGGGCTGTATTCATAGTGGGAACCCAGCTGAAGGATGAGTTAATATTTATATAGAGAAGCCTGAGAAACCTGGGATCATGAAAGGCCTGGGAAGAGAATTAATGTGATGTGCCTAGACACAGATATAGCTGCTTGTGTTTAGCAGAACTGGGAAAACCAGTTGAACTGTATATATGAGTATTTAGGGAAGAATTACTTACCTCCTTCTATCTAAAGTTTTAGTTTGGTACTACCCACAACCACCTTTTAGTCATAGTAAACCAACATTTTTGCATGGACAGTATGGCTTCAGTGTAAGAAGACTGTGGCATGGGACTATTTTGTGTAGGGATTTATACCACTGTTGCAAGGTTGTTGGAGTCTGACTGTATCTTATCTGTGTACCTTGTCCACAAAAGAAACAGGTAGGCTTGCTACTGAAGTTCTGCAGCTTCAGGAACATGGGGTTCAAGATACAGGCTTCCCAACTGCTGTTATACAAGTTATTTTCATTTCCCATTTATAAAGTTAAAGTAATACTTATCTCACAAGGTCATTGTAATGGCAAATTAAGTTTAGACTAAAGAGACTCTTGTGATCAAGGGATGACATGAAAGCTAAGTTTGCCTCTGGACTGCAGACCTGACATTATATCTCTGTGCCTCAGTCCTCTTGATGTAAAATAAGGATAACGTTTCCTCCCCACACCCTTTATTTGTTTAGATTGTCAGTAGAGCTGGTTGGAAAAATTCTGACATGTTTTTAATTGAGCATTTGCTGACTCATCAAAATCTAGTGTTTCAATGAGAACCCTACTCAGCTTCCTGACAGCTTGCTGACCTGGATCCTTGGCAGAGATCTGGGAAGTGCTGGGAGCTGTGGCTCTCAGGGCTTCCAGGCTCATTCTTCCTTGATAGCTGGAGCTCTCAGTGTCCACAGCTGTGGGACAGCCTGCTGCTCAGGGACTCCCATTGCTCACAGCTCTGGGGCAGTCCACCTCCAGTTCCCTGGAGCTGCACTTTCACACCTTTTTTTTTCTAAATAGGGTATTGTTCCCGATGGAAGGACATTATATTATGAAGTAACAGATTTTTTTTGCAAAACAAAGTTATCCTTCTCTGTTGAATCACAGCAGGACTGTTTAGCTTTTATGCTGGTACATTGCATAAGGCAAAGAGAAGTACAGCTCTCTACTTAAAAAACAATAAACTATACAGAAAAAAGAGTGACACAGCAGTTAGTTAGTCCTTTTGCTGCCTCCCACAATAATTTTGTCAGTTTCCAGTCTCAGAACACTGGAGACAGTGCTCAAGCCATTTGCCTAAAGATGAGACACCGGTAAGGTCACAGCTAGAAGTTCACTGATCTTCACTCTACCTACTCCTTCTTCCTGCAAAGAGTAGGTGATGTCCTTACCTGACATTGTAACACCAAGGGAAAAGGGTAATAATGTTTGAATAATATATCCACCATCAGCAAAACCAGTCCCTGTTCGCCTCCAAAGGAATAATCTGTGACATAAAGCAGTCAGTGACTTTGCAGAAGATACACACATGCAAAGTCACAATTCTATGTATGTTCATCTGTAATTTGTGAATGAATAGATGTAACACGATAGAGGGTTGCCCACTCCTTGGCTATAGGCCGTTTTTGTCCCTGTACCCTGAAAAGAACTACTAGGAAAAATAAAAATAAAATATGCGGATATATTCATGAAACAACCATCTCAATGCCCAAAGACACTGATGGTGAAATTGCCAGGCCTAAAATGCCTGTTGGTGATTTTGGCAATGGCCTTCTGTCTTGAGAAAAAAACCACAGAAATGCAAAATGATACATTTCAAGAAATTATCAACTTCAAGCCCCTTGCATTAAGAAAAGCTCAAATATCTGGTGTGCATCAGGAATCAAGTTGAGGGAGGTGATTGTCCCACTCTACACTGGTGTGGCCCTGCCTCTGAGTCCTGCGTGCACTTTTGGGGACCACAATGTAAGAAGGATGTTAAGCTATTTGAGAGTGTCCAAAGGAGAGCAACAAAGATGTTGAAGGGCCTTGAGGGGAAGCTGTATGAGGAGCAGCTGAGGGCACTTGGTCTGTTCAGCCTGGAGGAGACTGAGGGGAGACCTCACTGCAGTTACAGCTTCTTGTGAGGGGAAGAGGAGGGGCAGACACTGATCTCTCCTCTGTGGTGACCAGTGACAGGACCTGAGGGAATGGATGGAAGTTGTGCCAGGGAAGGTTTAGGCTGGAATCAGAAAAAGGTTCTTCACCCAGAGGGTGCTTGGGCACTGGAACAGGCTCCCCAGGGCAGTGGTCACAGCACCAGCCTGACAGAGTTCAAAAAGCATTTGGACAGTGCTCTCAGGCACATGGTGTGACTCTTGGGGATGGTCTTGTGCAGGGCCAGGAGCTGGACTTCGATGAGCCTTTAGAACTCAAGATATTCTATGACTCATACCTAGCTAGTCTTTTACATCTTACATGAAGTTTTTTATGATACTTCTACCCTGAAGTCTTTTCAGTCTTCTTTATCCAGGAGCGAGTAAATCTAAAATTTTTTCAATCTCTTATTTCTATGCCACAATTTCTAAATCTCTTCTCATATTACTTGTTTTTTTTTTTTCTTGACTCTTCCTGTTCTCTAAGCTTCTTGTTAAAGCTCAAGTTTGAAAACCTTCCCTAAGCCAAACTGAACAGAATAATTATTTCATGTTTTACAAATGTTTTTGCCTGGAGAGAAAAGAACCAAGTAGCCATAAAGGGAGAATGAAAATTATAAACCAGGTGTGAACACCCAAAAAACACTGGATCAAAGCAATAAACTCAGCACCACTAGTCTTCTACCTGAGTAGACTTTTTGAAAGGAATAGTATGTAAAAAAAAAAGAAAAAAAAGAGCAATACTGTTGTCTCAAAGGTGGCTGCAGTATCTTAAGGAAGGACAATCTCCCATATACCCTGTGGACCATAAAAGTGAGGACATAATATGCTGTAGATTTACGCTTTGTGAGATACATCTAGCTCCTCCCTGCAGACATAATAACTCTGTTCAGAGTTCTGGAGAAGTTAGAAACAGAGCTGGGAATCAACATCACAGGCTGCAGAAATGATGTTCTTCTTCCAAAGGGGCCTGCAGGGGGATGTCACACTGGTACAAGAGGGATTGCTAATACAATCCAGAGTAAATGTAAATTATCCAGTTCTACCTTGAGCAATATAAAATGTATTCATTTCACATTAACCTACTTGAAATGCCTGAGTGGAGAAATTTATTGACTTTTTAAATTACTGCTCATCTACCAGGAGTGCTTTCATAGTCTACTGAGAATAGGCAGAATGTGCTGTGTGCATGAAGAAAACAGATAACATTGATTCTGCAGCTTGCAGGGTTTCAGTTATATCAATGCATGCTATATTTAGGAAGAGTATTCTAGATAGTCTTTCAGTTTGACTTCACATGACTTAAAAATCTATTTTTGATGGAAAAAATTACCAAAGAGACTAAAACTGCTGTAAAAGAGGATAAAATGCAAATTGCATTTTCATATTCTTTAGTAAGATAACTGAACTATTGCAATAAGAGTTATCATCCTCTCTAGAGGACTTGATGCAATGCCAAATGGAAAATTAGTAATTGAGGTGAAGAACCTGAAGATCAGCATTGGAACTGTAGGCAAGGTGAGGAACTGGCCAAAGAGAAACAAGAACTAGTGTGAAATCAGTGTTCCTCAAAGACTGGTCTTGAGCCTGATACTCTTAAATGGTTTCTTTAATGACTTTGCAAAAAAAGTAAATGTGTGCTATTGTTCTTTCTCAGTGGCACAAAGCTGGGTAGCTGGTGAGGACAGAGGATGTAGAAACATCTAACAGTAATGGCCCATCAGACTAGTGCCTGGGGTGTGCTGGTTCACGTGTAGACACAGTGAAGTTATTATCAAAGCTCCACACTTACCTGTAGAGAAATAAAGTCATCATTCCTGTTCAGTTGCTTGTCTTGCTCATTTTGACATGACTGACAGTTAAGCTGGATGCAGAGTTTCCAGAAACACAGTTGAGGGAAAGCTGCAGAAAATTAGCCTTACTTATGTTTTTATCTTGTTGTCTGCTTTGCCAGTTCCTTTTCTAAGTATTTCATAACCATACTGATTCTTACATTAATATACTAAGTTATATATTTTTTTTAAATATAGTGGAATTCTTTTTGGCTACACAATAACATTTGTGAAAATTATCCTCAATATTCCTTTCAATAATCCCGTGGTGATGTATTATTCGGATTTAACATGGCACTTCACTTCTAGCACAAGCCACTGGCACTCTCCTGTATGGAATGTGTACATATTTTTCTTTCTGAGCTAACAAGCAAGGTCACTCTAACCTTGCTAGGAAAGTAGAGGCTTTTCTGTTCGTCAGCAGAACAATAATGCAGTTCTTGTGTATAAAATAAATTCCTTAAAATTACATCCTTCCCCACACAGCTCTGTAAAGGCAAAACACTGAAGGTTAACAGGGTAGATGAAAACTGGAGAAATGGAAGTGGGATTAAATGTAATTGTGCAAAATGCACGTCAATGCACTAGAAGGTTAATACTAGGTAATTCTGTCAGATAGCAGAAGCTTATCACTTGGGAATGAGATCTTCCTAACAGGTGCAGGGAGGCAACAAAGCCTAAGTAGTTTTAAGATGGAGGTTGATAACTTTATAAATGGATTATGACATGGTTCTGAGATAGCAGACGGCTGGGATTTGATGACCCAGATAGTTCTTTCCTAGTCTGTGTTCCCTTTTTGATGGTGCTGCTGCTGGGGGAAGAGCCAGTTGTCTCTGGTAGGATGGAGAGGTGCATATAGAGAGCTGTGAGTCAGGTTTCATGTGTTTTTTTAAAGGTCTGGGAACTACTCAGAACCCCAGAGTAATAAAGTTTTCAGACATATGTGAAAATAAAGGTTTCTGGTGCCATACAATAAGTCTGTCTTGTCCTTGTGATCCATATTAAGGAGTGACTTTTGATACCTAGGCCAGACCACCTGGGAAACCAAATTAGGGATTCCTGGTAAGAGCACCTGGTGTGGTGTCGGGTGTGGAGCAGGAAAGCTGAGTAGGTAATGAGAGAAGGGTATTCTGCATCTGTGGGGAGTGGTGGTGTGCACCGTAAAATGTTTTTCTGAATCACAATTTTGCAAAATCAGACTCTCTTTATGTATAAGGAAAAATCAGACAATAATGTTTATTTCCAGAGATTTACAGGTTGTTGAAAAATATCTGGCTGATAACCAAAGGATCAAAATGTCTCAGTCACAGGGATGGGATTTGTATGCAGCACATACATAAGCTTTTAAAAACCCTAAAACTTGATCTCTCAATTACATGGGGCAAAAACAGGAGACAGAAGTCATGAATAATTTTCAGAGTTAGTAGAAAATCCTTAGATTATACAGATGGAACAGCTGGATTAAAATTTGCTTTCCAAAGTATAACTACCAATTATCCAAATTTGTCCTAGGACATTTGCTAGTGGGCTATAGTAGCCATTTACAGTATCAACAAAAATATACGCATAACATTTCCTGTTTTGTATCATGTCTTTGGTAAAAAAATAAGGAGCAGTATTACATTAATAGATACTTGAAGCCATGCATTTATTTCCACATAAATTCACTTTATTTTAGTCAAACAATTATTTAAATAACTTCTCTATCCTTTTAAAGTAAGAATCAAAATATTCTGCCCCAAAGTGAGGAATAGCAGTACTCCCATTACTCTCATATTTGAAAGTGAATAATATTATACCTCTATTTTACAGACAGGACTTTTAGGAGAATATGTTGCCTAACATTCACAAATGTAAGACATTTAAATGAAGAAAGGAATGAATGGAATTCCTTTCACACAATTATAGCACTATAATTAAAGACAGAATATATATTAATCATTTCCTTTAAAACCAAAAAGGAACTTTGAAATCCCAGAGGTCATTAAGTTGGCAACTCATTACAAACAAGATATTTCCCATGCAGCAGTACAAATGTACTCCTTAGTTTCGCAGAATCCAGTCCCGTAAAACTAAAGTTGGATTCATAAGAAAAAAAAAAGTCAATGAAAGTCATGAATGCAGTTAAATTTCCACCCCTCTGTTGTAATAAACATATAGGTGTATGAACAGATAATTTCCAAAATGTTTCATCAGTCAGCGCCAGCAGAGAAGGTAGATAACATTAATCTGACTTGGCTTCAAAAATATAAAGAAATGAATATCAGCAGATGATGTAATATCCCATTTGCAGCTGAAGGGATCCATTTCCAATATTACGTTGTGATTTTTAACTTTCTGTCACTGCAAGAGATATTGTAATCTTATTCCAGCCTGAGCAATTTACCAGAAACTCTACCCAGAAACCCCTTTCTCATGGGAACTTGTGTAGGGAATCTCCAAAGTCCTCATTATTTCAATACAGAAAGCCTTTGTGGTTACATTACCTACAAGAAAATTACAAAGGTTTTTAATGTATCATTGGCCAAATCCCAGGTGCAGGGATTTGTTCATATGATTGCAGGAATTTATGTCAGTGATGGCCTTTTCTCGGATGTGTTTGGCATTGGTCACAGACAACAATGGTGAATTGAACTACACGGTAACTGAGTTATTCTGGGGCTTTTTCCTTGCAGGCAATTCTACAGAGGCAATAATTTTAAGTAGGATTTAATTAGAAGTACTGTGACATGTTTTGATTATATTCACACTGGGTGAGGAATGTCCCTTTTCCCCCTGTTGGGTTGAAGCTCTGAGTGCCTGGCTCGGCAGGGAAGGGGCTGTGGGAAGTGATAACATTTGCTGTAGTTGGGTTATTATTAGTCCCCTGCCAGGGACACTGTGAGTTGGATGGCAATAATGTGGTGGCCAGAGTAAACCCACTGAAAAACTGAGGTCACAGCAAGCGTTCCCGGGGCTTTGTGGAGTCAGAGAGATCACCATGTCAGCTGCCTGCTCCCCTCAGGGCTTACCCCACCTCCCTGCCCCATCTACCCCATCTACCCCATCTAGCAGGTTCAAAGGACTTTGCAGCTCCAGAGCAGCACACATCCCTACACCACAATCTGTCCTGGAGACTTTCTCACTGCCAGGGTGAGGATAAATCCACTCTGAAGCAGTATAAACCTCCAAGAAATTGTATTGATTTTACCCGCCTAATTTTCAGTGGCAGGCTTGCCATTTAGGAAAATCGGTGCTCATTCATATCATTAATTGCACTGTGTAGAGACTCTCATCTTTGTCCTTCACAGTCTAATGCTGGGGGTTCTGATCATGCTTTTCTTATGGGGCAATTTCACAATATAACCTGGGTAAGTATAAGCTTATATTTCACAATATAAGCAGGCCCGCTTCCCACAGCCCTGTGCTCACACACTGCTTCCCTGAGCTGGGATTTAGATGTGGCCACAAGTTGATCAAGCAGATGATTCCACAGAAGATTAACCCATTGAAACAAGAAACAAGAGCTAGTCATTCTCCCAAATCAGCAAGCTGATCTGTCTCCATGTGTCCATACTGGGTTGGGTCCCCTGCAGAGGGGGCGGTGGGTTCACCACTCTTTGGCAACAGTCAGCCATCACACCGACTTAGTGTGATCTCACTCCTCTGGCTAATGGTTTCCTTTGAAGAGGCGAGTTTAGATTCCTTCCCACTTGCTGAGGATTTTCCAGGGAGGCTGGTGTCCATGTTCCCATTTTACTGAAATTAGCAGCAAGACCCCCGTTGCTGCCAACAGGGGAGGATCTGGGTTCTCAGACAGCATTCTTATAACAAAGATAGGTATGGAAGAAGCAACTGACCTCCATCCCTGGGAGTCTGAGAGGAGAGTGAGATATGACAGAAGCAACTACACATTAAACTCAGTTTTAAAAGTAGCCTATGAAATTGCTGGGACTTCACCTCAACTATATTATATGATGAGATTTTTGACAGTGGCCCTGCTGAAATTCATGGAGATTCTCCTTTTATTGAGGGAAGTTTGTATTCTGTCAGTTTGCGATCACCCAGATAAATTTTCTTTGCTCCATTTTGCCAATTTTAGTTTCCTTTTTGCATTCAAACAAAGATTTCTTTCTCTCTAAACATTGCTTTTACTGCCTTAGGAGCATTGCCAAGCTTGTGACCTTTTTAATTCTTTGCAGCTAGGCTGGAGCTTTTAATTCATGATATTTAAATAACATTTCAGCTTGATCATTTAACTCTTTCTTATCTCAGCTAACTTTCACATTCAGCTATGTAGTAGATCTTACCTAGAATAGTGTTAAGGCTTGAACCTTGAACCAAGGCCTTGTAGCACATTGCTTCTGTTTGGAAAACATGCATTTGGCTTTTGGGTTCTGTAAGAACTCACTCTATGCCAAATGGGAGCAGTATTTCAAGTTTAATCTATTAAAGTGAATTGCATTATATCCTACAGAGATGGGGACATGCAGAAGAAAAACACTGGCAGAGAGAGGAATGAAATCGCTAGTTCAGAGGCTGTGGCTCATACTATGACTATTCAAATGAATGCTTACTAATAAAGGAGTTCCACTTGAAAAACAAGATTGGAAAGAGAAGAAACTTGGCCAAGGAGGACAAGTGCTTACAGAGTACTTTGTGACAATAAGACAGAAGCTGTAAAAATTCTTTTTTTTTCTTTTGACTTCACAGAAACTCCTGGGATTATCCTGCATAACTTCAAGCACACGGTACTGTTTGCTGCATTCTTAGTGCTCTTTCCAAGGAGGAGGGAGTATTGTATGTCAAAGCTGTGGTTATTTCTTTACCTTTGTTTGGGCTCATGCTCCTAATGTCATAACAGCAGAATCATTTTACTGGTCTGCTGGTACAGGCATCTCAATTCTCACTCAAAAATACCCTGAAAGAGAGCACGTGTTGGCCACTACATCGAGAGATCAGGCTTGTCTTTATATAAAGGTAGTCTGTGATGTGTAGAGCATTTCTAAGTAGACTAGTAGAGCACTCACTGATTGTCTGACTTGGGTTTTTTTAGTTGATCAGCTGTGATACAAAGTTTTGTTATATTCCCACATTCTGTCTGCAATGGGTTTGAGAAAAAGAAATATCCAGTCCCCTCCACAATGTGCAACTACCAAAGTCTTCAACAAGGTTGTGAGAGGTGGCTGTGCAGAGAGTTCTCTTTTCCTGTGTGCAGTCAGATCTTCTATGTGATGAGGAATTTTCCATTATCTCAACAGCCTCTTTATCTGGATCAACTAAAACAGAGTCAATGTAAAAAGGAGGTATTTTTGAAGTGAGCCATACTTCATTCAGTGTACAAGCATTTAAGTGGGTGCAGAGTTTGCATACCATGTAACAAATCTGTGAATAGGCTGTGATAGTAATACTTGTGGAAATGTTGGCTTTTTTTAAGAAATCAGCATTTTGGTATTGCATATATCACAGACAATTTGCATTCATTTTGTATACAAATTTGCTACAGCATAGATACAAATTTAAAGCTATTTTGATTTAAAGTGTAAAAAGAGAGGAAATATGAATTCCTGCAAGCATCTCATCTTGTTTTAATGTGTGCTAAACCATTTCACCGTGCTTTTAGTATTAGAAATCACACACTTTACACCTTATACTGTGGAGGTTCTCTGGGTTGATGGAGTCCTATGGGGTTAGGACTTTCTCTTCTCATGCTCCTTGTTTACAGAAAGTCATTGCCATCTAATATTAGGAACTCAACATCCCTGCCAGTTCCTGGGCCGAATTTAAAAATGTTTGTTTTGAAACTGGTCTTTCATTACTGCTCATCTAATTTTCTGTAGACATGAAGCCATGCATAAAATAATCTCATCAAACTTCTGTGTACTTTTAAAACATATAATGGCATTATGTGATTTTCTGTTTTCATGTTTTTCACATGAACATTTTTCTGGGCTATGTAGAATAAATGGCCCGGGTCTGTCAACTGAGCCGTTCTACTCCCTGTGCTTCCTAAATTTTTATGTGAAGCCATTCCCTGTAGCTGCATCTTGCAAATGCCTGTTCATTAGGAGGTACATGATCTGGTGTCTCTGAGCAAATAATTTATCATCTTCTGTAGTGAGAAATTCCAGTCTTTTCTGATCATCAGCTTCAAATATATTCACATCATGGGTAAAATAGATATCGGACGTTTTAGAACTTTTAAAGTGAAAGCAGTGTGGTGGCATAAGATGAAATAAAAAAAAAGCAAGATGGAGGAAATGGAAGACTGAATGGCTGGACATAATTTGAGGTCAGTCTCTCCCCCTCCCCTCCCCCCCCC